>CABHPH010133527.1:0-24388 GCA_902168325.1 Peromyscus nudipes
TCAAAAAATAATATCCCAGCACTAGCCTCCTGAACACTGGAGTTTGCAGGCTTCTGCCACCATGTTCTACTTAGTTTTAACCAACCCTTAATTTGTTGCTTTTAATAAATAAAACCACTTTATTACAATTAACTCACAAATTAAAACAGCTAGTTTAAATAAGCCACTCAAACACCTGCCCATTTCTCAAATTTGCTTGGTAATCACTTTCTCCACTGAACCATCTCCCTGGCCTTTATATTATTAATATTACTGAATATTGATTAATATTTGTTGAAATTCAAGTTTGCAGGAGGTAAAGACAGAGCTTATCTCTGCCCGAAAATGTCTTTGCATTCAGTAGGGGTCACAGGGAATGTTTTGAGTAATTAATCATACATTTTAATGTTTGGCCCAAACATGCCTAATTCACAAAGTCTCCAAAGATGTTGTCGATCTCACCCAGAAAGTTAGGGTTCTCTCACTCTGGCCTTTCTGCTTCTGGGATGAACCCCTTTCCCTTTTGGCTTCTGTGTGGGCCTTACAAGGGAAGCTTGACACTGGTTGTTTAAGCAGTGAGACTAATGCTGTATAGCCAAGATATAGTCCTTTAATCCTTTCCTCTTGGAACCTGCCATCTGGATAAAACCATGATAATGGAAACCCCACTTTGTACTATTTTCCTTTTTCAAGAAACTTCTATGTTCCAGAAAGCCACAGTTTTGCCCAAGTCCACTCTAAGAGATGCTGGAACTTTTTTAGATTCCACAACCTCCTCCAAAAATGACTTTGGTTCTCTTTCTTTCAGGGCACAAGTGTAATGATATGTCTCACATCTGTCCTGAATGACAACAAAGAATTTCCCCACCCAGAGAAGTTTGACCCTGGTCACTTTCTGGATGAGAAAGGCAACTTCAAGAAGAGTGACTACTTCATGGCTTTCTCAGCAGGCAAGCAAACTTTGTTTCCATGTGCGTTAGGGCCCAGGTGAGGTGAGAAGAGCTGTGCTCAGAGGCTCCCATGGGTGGTATAAATAGCCATTTATATGAGGCCAGAGGCAGCAACCCCAAAGTGAAGGCTGCTTCTCGTCCGATTAGAGGCCTCACCTACTGATTCTACTTCCTGTCATAGAGTTGAGCTTCTCAGGAACTCTTTCTAAAGGAAATACTATTCTTCTGAGGCCTTTCTCTCCATACAGAGGACCCAGGTCACTGTAAACCGAAAGAACACCTTACATGGAGTGTCTGCCTCATTGCTCTATTATGTGAAGAGACACCATAACCATGGCAACTTCTATAAAGGAAAGCATTTCATTGGAGCTGCCTTGCAGTTTCAGAGCTTTAGTTCATTATTCTTATGACAGCAAGCATGGTGACACATAGGCAGACATGATTCTAGAGAGGTATTTGGGAATTCTATATCTGGATTAGCAGGCAGCAGGAAGAGAGAGACACTGGTATTGGTTTGAGCATTTGAAACCCCAAAGTCTACCCCCAGTGGCACCTTCCTTCAGCAATGCCATACAACTCCAACAAGGCTACACATTCTAATCCTTGTCAAGTAGTGCCACTACCTAATGATCAAGAATTCAAATATATGAGTCTATATCAGCCATTCCTATTCGAACCACCATATTCTACTCCCTGGCCCCTGTAAGCTTGTAACCATATCATAATGCAAAAATGCATTCAGTCCAACTTCAAAAGTCCCCATAGTCTATCACAGTTTCATCACTGTTTAAAAGTCCAAAGTTCAAAGTCTATTGGAGACTCAGCAATCTGTTAGCTGTAATGCCCCCTATAAAACCAAAATAAAACAGCACATCACACACTTCCAACATATAATGGCACAGGATATCCATTAACCATTCTAAAAGGGAGCAAAGGGATCATAGTGAGGAAATACTGGACCAAAGCAAGAATAAACACCACCTGGGAAAACTCCAAACTCTGAATCTCCGTGTCTGTTGTCAAAGAGCTCTTTAGATCTCCAGATATCTTTTCACCTTTGTTGACTGCAACATACTTTTCTTTCTTGTGATGGTTGCATGCCCTGTTAACAGTTTTCCTTGGCAGATATCCTGTTGGGGTCCTGCCCTGACCTTTCATAGGGTCCTTGAAGTTAGGAGTGAGGAATTAAGAAATGCGAGATAGGAAAATATATAGATGTAGATGGAGAAAATGATAGAGACATAAGATAGCTTTGGGAGGGCTCTGGGTCAATACCCAGTTGCCTCGAGTTAATCCCTTATGGGATTTTTGTACACTAGCAAGGTGTGATGCAAGAGACCTCCCCCTTTCAAGATCAAAGTACAAAGTACAAACAAGTATAGACCCTTTATTAATTCTCTATACACCTGGTAATCATGCCTAATGGCAAAGCATCTTATAATTAGGCCCTGAAGCATAAGGCAACTGGTAACCACGCCTTTGGCCAATATATCCCATTATGCAGTCTTGGAGAGCAACATAAACTCTGACTCTCTGACCTTGAGTCTAAATAGAAACAAACCATAAGTTGGAATCTTTGTGGGCTCCACAGCATCTCATGATTTGGGCATTTCCAATGTCTTCAGATTGGCAGTGAAATACATGATTCATTTTTAGCTTCACACACTGGCCTCTCTGCACCTCCATGAAAGGGCCCCATGCTGCACACCTTGACTCAGCTGCTTTCCTTAGCTGTGGAGGGAGATTCCACAACCTCTTTCTTATATCCTTGCCTATAAAACCAGAACAAGTGGCTGAAAGCAGTTAAATTCTTCTGGTTCCTGGGGCTGGAACGTGGCCCCCTTGTTCAAATACATTTTCACCAACTTCCTGTTTTTGATGGTTCCTTCACTTTCTAAGCTTTGTTGATGGGGGAATGTCTTTCTGTTCACTGTGAATGTATGTTGCTCTGATTGGTTGATAAATAAAGCTGTTTGGCCTATGGCAAGTTAGCTTAGAGGCAGGTGGGAAATTCAAAGGGAGAGACAGGAAAAAGGCTGGGAGAGACGCCAGGGAGATGCCCAAGGAGCAACATGTAATGGAACACAGGTAAAGCTTTGGAACATGTGGCAATACATAGATTAATAGTTATGGACAAATTTAAGATATAAAAGCTAGCTAGCAAAATGCTTGAGCCATGGCGATGCAGTTATAATTAATATAAGCC
Source organism: Peromyscus nudipes (assembly GCA_902168325.1). Lineage (NCBI taxonomy): Eukaryota > Metazoa > Chordata > Mammalia > Rodentia > Cricetidae > Peromyscus > Peromyscus nudipes. Next base: position 3,136 of record CABHPH010133527.1, read on the forward strand.
TCTGTGTGTTTACTTGGGTCTGAGCAGCTGTGGGACTGGTGGGTGAGAGAGATATGTCCCTAATGCTGGCCAGCAAGGACACAGGAAAACTTCTGCTACACTTCACTATCCCGGAATTAGTTCTGTAGACCAGGTTGGCCACAAAATCAGAGCTATTCCTTCCTCTGCCTCCTGAGTGTGGGAATAAAGACATGACTCACCATTCTCAGGTGTAAGCTTTTCCTCAATTCCTTTTCAGAAATTGTATGCTTTGCAGGGTGGGGTCTTTCCCTGAGGAATTTGGGAAGTGTGGGGAAGAATAAGTGTGATGAGAATTTATGTACATGTATGAAATTGTCAATTAATAAATTAATGTCAATATATAAAAATACTCAGATTAAACACATCTACATATGAGCAACACTAAATGGACTCAGTAGGTTCTCTCTCTGTATTTATAGTATATACAGCATATATTTAACAAGAATAATGAGCCAGACATGGTGGCATACGCCTTTATTCCCAGCACTTAGGTGGAAGAGGCAAGTGGATCTCTGTGAGTAAATGTCAGCCTGTCTACACAGCAAGTTCCAGCATAGATAAATTCTGTCTTGGAAAAAAAAGAATAATTAAATTTGTCATGATTTTGAAAGTGAGTGGGATGGGGCACAGAAGCACTAGGAGTCAGGAAATGGAGGGGTAAAAATGATGCAAATACATTTCTCATTTATGAAATAAAAATATTAAAATAAGAAAAAAACCAAAAGGATTTGAAAAAAGAAAATAAAAGAAATTTGTCCTGAGGAATGGAAGGACAGGAAAGAAATCAAGACAGTGCAAAAACGCAGTCAGTTGTTGGGTAATTAGTCTGGGTTAATTAGTCATTCATTAGCAGCTATTCTATGTGTGTTGATTCAGAATCAGAACTAAATGACTTATCAGTTGTCGCATCTTTTTTAGGAAGAAGATCTTGCCTTGGAGAAGGTCTGGTCCGCATGGAATTGTTTTTAATGCTGACCAACATTTTACAGCATTTTACTTTAAAACCTCTGGTCAATCCAGAGGACATTGATACCACCCCAGTTCGAACTGGCCTGTTGTCTTTGCCTCCATCCTATGAGCTCTGTTTCATTCCAGTCTGAAGTTGGGTAATCTTTCTCATGGATGACTGAGATCCTGCTTTTACTTGTGAGCAAACAGGTCCTTCCTGTCCTATATGCCTGTATCTTGCAATCCTTCTTAATGGCAGAGCTGCTATCTCTGAAATATACTAAAATTTTCTCAATTCTTAGGAACCAGTTCCAATTTTCAATTATTAAAAACCCTCATTGATTCAGCACTAACAAAATTTTGTTTTGTTGCAGTGTTTGTCAGATCATTAACTACATTTTCATTTGGGTGAATTCTAAATGGACAATACATGTCTTGTTTTAGTAAAAGTTAGCAAACAGAACTTATTCTGTGATTGTCAAGAAAACTAATTAAATATGGAACCCAATCATCACTCACTCCTGTATCAATAACTGGGAGAATAATCTCTTAACAATGTGTCATGTATATATTTTGTCTTTTCTCCATAACCTATTAAAGTATGATTATATGTGCAAATCTTCATAAGTGAAGTGCATGATTATGTATGTAAGCAGACTGGCAGATGTCTGTGTATGCACACAGGGAGATAACAAGAGAAGATCATGCCTACCAAGAGGAGTAACATGAGATAAAACTTGAATTTCCCAGTTTCCAAGGATACCCTTCTCCTATCTTCCTTCAGAGCTACCGCTCTGTACTTCACCTATGGCTCTATATAATATCATATACACAAAAATAAGTATATGCATATATGAGTTTAAAGTTAACTGTGATTAGTAAGTGCTATTTATATATTATAGATGTTTTTATAAACATATAAACATAACTCATATGCTGTGGATATCGCTCTGTATAAATAAAATGCTGATTGGCCAGTAACCAGGCAGGAAGTATAGGCAGGACAAGCAGAGAAGAGAATTCTGGGAAGTGGAGGCTGAGGTGGAGAGACACTGCCAGCAGCCACCATGACAAGGGAGATGTAAGGTACCGGTAAGCCATGAGCCATGTGGCAACTTATAGATTAATAGAAATAGTTTAATTTAAGATATAAAAACAGTTAATAAGAAGTCTGCTACGGCCATACAGTTTGTAAGCAATATAAGCATCTGTGTGTTTATTTTGTAAGTGGGCTGTCAGACTGCCAGGGCTTGGCGGGACCTGGAGAGAAAACTCAAGCTACAAATGGCACCCATCGGCTCGAGTTTCTACCTTAAACCTGAGAATATTTAATAACCAATTCTAAACAGAGCCCAAACCAGGTTCCTGCTTCATGTCTCATATGGGCAGCTAGACTCTGCAAAACGTGGGTTCCTGGTGTTTGCGCTTGACCTGCAGTATGGCAGGAATGAGGCATCTACAAGTGACACATTACACTGTTGCTGTGTGGTGGATTTAGCCTTTGCTAGTATTAAAAAAAAAAAAAAAAGAGGTTTCTGTGCTACATGCTGCTTGGATAAAAGCATAGACTCACGATGGCTCCCAGAGCTGGTGGTAAATGTACCACCGCCATGTTGGGAAGCTGAGGTGGGCGGAGCCACCAGCCATAGTGCCATTTCAGTCTGACAAATGCTGCATTTAAAGCAATAGATTCACAATAAGACGGATTCAGATGTAATAGTTTACAATGTGTGTAAAATATACGTAGGCTTAAAAGAGACAAAAAAGGTGATATATACAGTTATATAAACAAATACATAGTTTAAAAAAGTAAAGTCTTTAAAGAGACAGTAAAATTAATATAAAAATAAGCCACGTAAAGATGAATATTACACAGAGAATCTGGATTGTGTTGTCTTAGGGATTTTTTTTTTTTTTGGAGTTCCAGTGGGCTTTTATTGAGATAAATTAACAAAAAGAAATCTTTTCTGAACCACGTATAAACTGTGAAGACTCGGGTCCTAGACATGTACATACAACGTAACGCATCCCAACAAAAACATACCCTCCACTGGAACATTTGCCAATTAAACAGAAAGCCAATTTTCCCTTTCCCCAAAATGTTTTCAAAATTTTAAGTTCCCACTGTTGAAAGTGGAACTGGTCCCTTGTGGCTAGGGACGTTAGAATTTTCTTTTTTACTGAACAAAAATTGTAATTTTTTTCTAATTTGTTTTGCTTCAAATAAGGGAAGTGACTTTGTTTTCTCCAGGCACCCTTCCCAAGAACCACTGGTTAAAACACAGCAGCCTGTATCTTTAACTAACCCAGGCCCACCCCTCCCTTGCCCTGCCCAGCTTTGTCTACTGGAGATTTAAATACACTTCTGTTGGAGCCTGTCAGCTGTGGAGGGGCAGAGTCCAGGCCAGGCCAGCTCCCTCTGACCTCATACCGGTTACAACCCTTGGACACTTAACTCTTTATTCCAAAGATGAGTTTTTATATCAGAAGAAAATAGATTTGCTTTGGGAGTTTTAAAAAACTATCTTTATGAATATAAAGCAGAACTACAAACTCACCAAAGTCCACATAAATTCACCCCAAAGCTGGCTTATTTCACTTCCCATGAGGCCAATAATTTTGCCTGATAAAGATACTTGGCAAGAAAATCATTCCACAGTAACAATTTTAAAGATACACAGAAAGTTGAAAAAAATGTACCCAATTAAAATAACATGGCTTAATTCCCAAGAACTTATTTCATCTTTTTGTTACTCATCTGAAGGTCAGGAGTGTGGCTAAAGGCAGTTTCCCATGAGGTTACGAGCTTCCAAAGTGTTTCTAAATCCGTAGTGCAGACTCCCTCCCTTTTGGGACACAGTACCCTCCCCCCACCCCTATTAAAAAAAATAAACCAAATCAAACAATCAGAATGAGATGTTTTGTTTCCAACACTTTTCATCAAAGCTTTGTGCTGTGCTCTGTTCTAACTGAGCACGATGGTGTCCAACACAAAGCAAGTGGCCAAGGAAAGATGCCCTCACCTCATTCTGAAGATGAATTATGACAACCACCCACCCCACCCCACCACTCTGGGCCAACCCAGGATTACGATGACAGTACCCATTTGGAAATAATTTAGAACTAGCTAGGCTCTCCTTTCCAGGAAAAATCATTTTATGGTAAATGTATTCCATTCCTAACGGAAAGTTTTGTTCACCTTCAGAACATAAAGGAAGAGAAAAACAAAACAGGCCCTGAGGCAGCAAGGTGTGTAACAGTCTTATAACTTATTACACAACTATATGACCAGAAGCTAAAACCACTGAGGTGGATATAGTCTGAATATTAAAATAAGATGTAGTTCTCTCATCCAAATGAACCGCTGGAAAAAACAAAACCATTACTTTAAAAATTACTGGAAAGAACCTGAAAGACAATTTCCAATAGTAGCCATGTTCCTTATTAGGAGGGATTTAAAAAAACAAAACAAAACAAAAAAAACCAGACCAGGCTTTGACCTGGTCAGTAGGGCATCTTCCCATTATCAGCTCGTGTGAGCTGAGCACCACAGCCACCGCAGCCTCTCCACTGTCCTGCGGTGGTGCCAGCTAGTCCAAGTGCCACAACTCATCAAAGGCTGTACTCAGTAATGCCCTCCATGTGGAGTCTGTGCTTTAAGAGGGACCTGTAGGCATGTGGCACCCGGCAGAGCAGCCCAAGGTTGGCAAGAGGCTGCATTTTTTTGTTGACTCACCCACATGCTCTCTGGCGAGATACCAAATGGATTTATACTCCTTTCCTGCAATGTTCTACGTGGATAATCCCTCTCACCTCGCCAAAGGCAGGAAGAAAGAGATCCGCATCAGTACAAGGGCAAGATTTGTTGGTCAAAAGGATATTTTTTTAAGACCCCTCCCCCGCCCTCCCTAAAAAAGTGACTTCCTTAATTTGGTTTATGTTTAGTAACCAACATATACTGGACTTGCCTTCTGGGGTTTGTACTGTGCAGCTCTTGCTACAGTTGTTACGGAGTCAGGGTTATGTCTATCAGGAGGCATTTGCAGGATTTTCATTCCCAAGGAATTTGGGATTGAGTCACAAATAGTTTTGCTTTAGAGCTAGGCAAAGTAAAAAAGCATCTTTGAATAATTGATTCCTTTATTCAGGTGAGTTAAGCATGAAAGCATACACATACCTTGTCAGTTCCAAGGTTTTGAAAAATGATGGAATATGGAAATCAGTTTTTTTTTAAATTTTGTTTTTTGCTTTTTTCGTTCCCTAGCCTCCTGACTGACCTAGTACACTGAGTTAAAAGGGAATTAAAAACATTAAAAAAAAAAAAGCTCACTGGTTGATTCATCTCACTCCTTTTGCCTGGAGATCAGGCCAAACATCGAGCTTGTTGGGAGGGGCACAATTTACAGCAACACTCCCACCTAGAGCATCTGCCAGCGATTTACAGTGCAGAATGACAGACAGCATTCTCGTTACGGCAGCACAGAGAACGCACGGCAAGCAGCTTTCTGCAGCAATGAAGTTAACAGTGTTCAGGGGTTGCCCATTCCTGCAAAAGTGTATGTATCAAGGTGGGCCGAGGGCAACTCACTCCCACACCATAGGTGACTGAAGACAGCTAAGCTTCACAACTGCCAAGCCCAGGGAGCTGGTACTAGCTGGTCCTCTGAAGTGCAAATGCATGCGCCACACACTCTGCTCTCAAACTGCACTCCACACCCTTCTCCCACTCCAAGGAAGATTAATCTTTGTTCCCCTATGCAGAACTTGGGAAGTTCCTCAACTTTCAGAGCAGGAGAACCCAATCACAGAGCCTCTCACAGCTCTCAGGAACCACAGATTTCTCTCTTCCTTGTGCTCTGCACTACAAGAGCAGTGTGGCGGCAGACTGCATCCTGGGCTTCCGGGCCCCTTTCCACCACAGGGCTCCCCAGAGGTCTGCTTCTAGAGTCAGAGGCCAAAGCTCTTTTTAGAATTTAGTGTTGCAGAAAACTGAGCCCCTCTCATCTTTAGCTGCTCCCATAATCACTCTAATCCCCTTAATCCCAGCAACCTTCATCCAAAAAAAAATAATATATATATGTACATATATGCTTATATGTGTATATATATATGAACCCAGAAAAAAAAACGTATTTACAAAGTTTATACAAGTATACACATCCAATTTTCTACGGGACGCGCTTTGCCATAGAGGAAAGAGGGTCAAGGCTCTGACACGTCTCCACGTCAAGTGCCATACTGCTCATGGAGGTGTGGGAGCCAGGGTAGTGTTCTGCTGTAGAGCACAGAGGCTTGTCATATGGCTCCTGCAGTGAGAGGCTGCTCTTTCCTTTGGGAGCGACGATGGTGCGTCTACTCAGCCCAGAAGAAAATTTTACTTGTTTTTTTTTTTTTTGTTTTTTAAATACATGTATTTACAGTGTGGATGGACTGCAGTTGTGAATCAACTCCTCCATATAAAGAAAAGGAAAATGGCGCTACCATCACTAGTCCACCTTCCGGCCCTGGGCATGAGGACTGGTACAACAGGAAGAGACTTCAACTTGAAACAAAAATGAACAGGCAAAGAAAAAAAAAGACAAGAAAAGAAAATAGAACATGACTTTGTTGATTCCTTGGGCTGTGTGTAAAGGTGATATTCTTAATGGTCTCGTAGCATAAGGCACTTCGCACAAATAAGTAATAAGCTCTTCAGGCTTAAAAAACGGATGGCTAATCAGGGAGAAGCTGAAATGCAGTAGAGAAGTGTAGACAGGTGTGTGTGGTCACCAAGGTTCTTCTCTTTTCAGGGTTTCTCCCTCCTTTTCTTTTTCCTCTTTCCGTGTCCCTTCCCCAGAACACATCTTTAAAAACCAGCAGTTAGTGCAACGAATGTTCAGTCAGCACACAGTGCAAACAAGTGGGACAAAAAACGTCTATTTCTTCTTCTTCTCATTTTCTCTTTACCAGTTAAAAAAAAAGAAAAATGTCTTATATAACTCTTCATAGTTCCAAAATAAAGATGAAAAAACCCACAAATAGAAGAGCACCCCCCCCAAATGATGTGTCACAGATCCAAGGAGCCTTTTGCAGTTTGTCAAAGCGTGCTTGTTAAGGTTTCTCGTCTTCTACAGGCTCGCTGTGGTATTCTGCCACATACAGGCTCTTGTCAATGTTGCTTGGGATAGGTTTAATTTCTGTTCCCAGTTGCTCCTCAATACTTTTCAGGTTGAATCGATCATCATATGTGATCAAGTTGATGGCTAAGCCAAGATGACCAAAGCGACCTGATCTTCCAATACGATGAAGATAGGTCTCTGCCAGCTTTGGGAAGTCAAAGTTTATTACCACATTCACAGCTTGTATATCAATACCTCGGGTAAACAGATCAGTGCAAACAAGATTGCGGCTTAAGTCATTTCGGAAATCATGAAAGACACGATTTCGATGTTCCTGCCTCATTTTAGCATAGATATAGAAGCAAGAATAACCCAGCTGAGAAATCTTCTTGGCCAGTAATTCAACTCTCTGAGAGGAGTTGCAGAAAATGATGGACTGGTTTATCTGAAGACTGGAGAAAAGTGTATTGAGGCAGTGTACTTTTTGGCACTCAGTTACATATGCGTAGTACTGGGTTACTCCCTTCAGAGTTAGTTCCTCCATCAGGTTAATCTCATAGGGTTTTTGCAGGTGGGAATTCATGAACTTTTGTACACTAAGAGGGAAAGTAGCGGAGTATAGTAAAATCTGCCTATTTTTAGGTAGCGTGAGAATAATATCCTCCATAATCTGCACAAAATCCTGTGACAACAATTTATCTGCCTCATCCAATACTATCATCTGGACATGGTCAACCTTTGCTACTCCTTTCTTGATAAGATCCAGGATTCTTCCAGGGGTAGCGATCACCACATGTACTGTATCATCAAGCCTCATTATGTCACCCCGTAAATTGGTTCCTCCTGTGGTCGCCATCACTTTGGCTCCTCCCATATGTTTGCTGACCTGGATGCAAATTTGACTGACCTGTAGAGCAAGTTCTCTAGTGGGAACAATCACCATAGCTTGAATAGTGTCCTTCTTCAGGTCCAGCCGCTCAAGTAAGGGAATGAGGTAGGCACCGCTTTTGCCTGTTCCATTTTTTGCTCTAGCTAAGATATCCCTACCAGATAAAGCGATGGGAATGCTCTCCTCCTGAATAGGAGAGGGCTTTTCCCAGCCCATTTCAAAAATTCCCATTAGCAACTCCCGTTTCAAACAGTAATCTTCAAACTCATTTCCTTTTGTGGAGGTCACATCCGAAGTTTTGATTCTTAGATCCTTTGGAGGGAGTTTTAAAGTCTTTTTCCAGTCATCACCAGGTTTGATAGTGGCGGTCATGCTCTGTGCTTGCTGCTGGGTGCCGTTATTGATTGTGTTGGTGTTTTTCAACTGGTTCATCTGTTGCTGTGTTGGTGTGCCCCCTCCTCCAGGGCCACCACTGGGCTTCACAGGGCCCCTCAGCTGACCATTCTGACTGGACAGACCCATTATAACAGGGTTCTCTGTTCTGGCTGTGCTCATGCTTTGTTAACTGCAAAGGTGTCTCTTTCAAACTTCAAAACTTTTGAAAGTCAGTAGAGAAACTGTAATAACAGTTTATGAGGCTCTCCAAAATGAAGAGATAAATAAGTCTTGCTCAATATATGAGTCCTTTATTGCAATTTCAGGCAAGCACCTGTGAGTCTCTGAACGATAAGCAGCAGGAGTTAACTTGCTCTCATGCACTGGATCAACTTTTTTTAAGCCCTCTAACAAGCTTGAATTATATCTGAATTCACTCACTTCAATCACCGAGGCCCCTCCCGCTCTGCACCCTCGGTCCTTTATTGTTGACTTGAAGCTCCCAAAATGTCTTAGGGATTTTTAACTGCAGAAAAACATTTGATCATAAAAGATGTTGAGTTAAACCAATATGTATATTTTAAAGGTACCTTGACTTCAAAATTTGGATGTAAGGATATATTGCTTTGGAAAGGAGGCTCTGCTTTTGTTTCTACAGAAAACCAGAGGCTATGGATTTGTTCCAGATTAAGATACATCAGGTTTGACCAGCCAAGACCCCCTGAAAGGTCTCCGATGACAGCATGGCCCAGATGATCCAATATCCAGAACGATTTCAGACAACTGGCTCAGACAATACACCCTCACGGACTACTCCATAATCCTAAACTTTTTTTTGTGTCCCCATTAGATACAGCTCCCCCTTCCAGCAGGAAGTAGTAAGAGAAGCTACACCCAAATTCCCAAATATACCAAGCTGGCTTTGGAGATGGAATCAGCTCACTCCCTCTCTAAACCCAGACATATTGCTAAAAAAGAAAAAGGTTAAGAGATTCTTGTGTCCCAAATCAAAAGAGCCCTCTGGTGTGGGACAGAAAAAAATCCAATATTTTTATTTAAAACAGGTTGATTATAAATACAATCTCTTTCTAAAGAAGAAAATGGTATATGATATAGATATGATAGGATAAAAGGGTAAATTGCTGAACCTGTTTTAAAGAACAACTTGTTTAAAATGTTTTACATTGGTAATAGATTTTAGTTTATTGATACAAATTTAAAGTTAATTTTGTTATACTGTGTGTATATTTCTACTCTTGTTTAAGGTATTATGTTTGTATAGCTCATTTAAAATTGTAATGAATAATTAAGAAATAGATTAATAATTAGTCATATATGATAATCATACTTGTAGCCATGTTAGTTAAGTCTTCTAGGTATACATAGATATATTTCAGGTAGATAAGTAATCTTCAAATACTTCAAAGACCTACAGAATATGCCATTTAAAATGTTTTAAAAATTTAGACTTTCTAGACAGTGAGACATGTCTGCTCCTGGCAGCACTGGATTTACTTCAGAGAGGAGGATGGGCATCAAAGACACTCTATATGGAGTTTATCTTCTTCTTGGCAAAAATAGCCATTTGGGCAAGAAACTGTTCTTGCCTGGACTGTTTGATCGACTGGACATGCAGGACCTATAAGAAGGTAACCACTGAACTTTGCTTGGCAAAATGGTCCTTCAGGTTCCTGCTTTGCAGAGGAAACTGCCAGACATTCTACAGGACACTAAAAAATATGACTACACAAAAGAAACTGCCAGACATTCCCCGTGGGCTGAAGACAGATGCCCCAACTTAACAAGAGAACTTTAGATGACTGTCCAGGCTGTCAGCTGTCTCTGTCTACCCTGCAAGACTCCCGAAAGTTGCTTGCATCCTTCTCCCGTTTCTCAGGTAATAGTATATCCTTCTGAGGTCTTTGATGTGGTTGAAGACTAGATAGTTATAATTTTCTTTAGTTATGATAAAAGATAAGTTAGATATGAAACCTTAGACTCACAAATATAGGATAGATAGGATATCTTCTTTAATTTTGCCAAATACAAATAGACTAGATATTATAAATAGACTAGATATTTTAACTGTAATTCTTGCTTGATAATTGTTTTGTTATATATAATTTTACTATGTGAAAGTTCAAACCTTCCTTTTTAAATAAAAAAAAGAAAAGGGGAAGTGCTGTGGATATTGCTCTGTATAAATAAAATGCTGATTGGCCAGTAGCCAGGCAGGAAGTATAGGCAGGATAAGCAGAGAAGAGAATTCTGGGAAGTGGAGGTTGAGGTGGAGAGACACTGCCAGCCACCACCATGACAAGGGAGATGTAAGGTACCCGTAAGCCACGAGCCATGTGGCAACTTATAGACTAATAGAAATGGGTTAATTTAAGATATAAAAACAGTTAACAAGAAGTCTGCTACGGCCATACAGTTTGTAAGCAATATAAGCGTCTGCCAGGGCTTGGCGGAACCTGGAGAGAAAACTCAAGCTACACTCATAATAACTTATTGCTTGACTATTCTATAAATTTCAAATTTATTTCCTATTTAAGTACATATCTATTTAATGCTATTTAGATTACTTTTAAAATGCTAACTTTCATATGTTAATATGTCCACGTATCTTTTATGACTTCATATAGTTTAAGAGTGGCTTGTTAGCTGTGCAATGGCCACTCAATAGTAAATATAACCGGGTACTTTTAGAAATACTGAAAATTATTACATTAAATTTCATGGAATTGCTCATCTAACTTATTTATAGATCTAGTTAATAAATAATTATTGGATCACACACATATATGTGGTAAATTGAATTCTTTGGTATATTTATTAATTTTGATTGCCTTTCAGTGACGTTTTGCAGTATAGAAATCCTATAACCTGCAAATAATATTTCATTTTAATTATGCAAATAGTGTTTATATGTATGCTTACATTTATTCTGAATCTCTGTTCTGTCTCCTTGACACATATATCTGCATGTACACACACACACACACCATTGCTTGTGTGCATACATCAATGACAGATATTGTAAGGTCTTTTAAAGACAAAGAGAGCAGAGTGATAGGAAAATTCTTGTTGGGTAGTCTAATATTGGATCTAATTTTAGACTTGAAATGACTGGTAATTTTTTTAATAATTTATTTTTATTTTGTATTCATTGGTGTTTTATCTGCATTTATGTTTGTGTGAGGGTTTCAGAAGGCCTGGAACTGGAGTTACAGATAGTTATGAGCCACCATGTGGGTGCTGGGAATTGAACCCGAGTCCTCTGGAAGAGCAGTCACTGCTCTCAACCACTGAGCCATCTCTCCAGGCCCCAATGACTGGTAATTTGAGATCAGGAGCTGGGATGCTAAAAGCTGACTGTAAAATGGCATTATAGAGTGTTAAGACAGAAAATTTTTGTCAGATTCTCAGAACCAGGCAAAACACAAAATGAAATCTAGAGTGCATCTGTTGAAAGACAACGTAAACACCTTGACTTCAGGAAATCCTGGGGGTAATCAATGAATTGTTACAGCTAAAGATTAAGACTAGATCTGATAATGAAGAGTTTTTTCAAGACCATAGTCCTAATTTAAATAACTTTTTCATGGGTTACATTGACCCACTTCCTCATACTTTCTGATTCCTGAACATGTAGTCTTGGTTGGAGATATACATAGTCACCATAAGGCTTAAGTCACCATTGCATTTTTTGATGTACACTGAAGAGCAAATAAGAGAAGAACACAGTGTAATTGGTTATTATCCCAATAAATCCTTATAACCCTTTGGAAATTTCCTCCACACAGCTTGTTTAAGACCAACATGCAATGTAAACTAATAACAAATGAAGAGGCTTCCATACTCTAAAAGATGAGCTCTCCAGAATCTTATGACTCCTGGTGAAATATTAAGAAGTGAGGGTATTCACTCTCTATATTAGATACATTTTTTTTTTACTATTGGGAAATATCATATACTTGATCTTGATCATATTCACCCCTCTTGTACACTGGAGAATATTAGTAAAATGATGGAATAGAGACATCTGAAAATTCTTTCCAAAGTTAAATGACTAGAGCACAATGAAGACTGAGCATCCATTTCAGACACTGGAAACTAGCCCAAGATTTCAACAGTCTGCAAGTTTTTATTTATCACAAATGAAGCCTGTGTTGTTCTCAATAGGCTTATTGACTTCTTCCTTCTCCATAGCACTGAAGTAGCCTTGGAAGCACTCAGCTCACAGTCACAGGAAAAGCTGCAGCTTAAGAGCCACTTAAAGCATGGAGCCGGTCTAGAACACTTTCTCGTTTTGTGATTCTCTGAAGGATACCATGTGCAGGACTGTCTCTAACTTGGTTCTGAACTGGCCCAGTACAACAGTGTTTCCTTCAGGGGCAATACTGCAACTAATCAGAGACAGTTTTGAAATATTGTGAGTGCTTGTAGTTATTGGTAACAGTTGAAGAAATTCATAGGATACTTAAGAGTCTCAAAGAAAAATGGACATTAATGTTCATAGGGGGTGTTAAAGATACTGATACATTCCTGGGTCACTAGAAGTCCATTCACAATTAAGAAAGAGTTAATATGTAGCAAGGCCCTAAGCTCTTACCTGCCAGTAACTTTGTGCACCAGAAAGTAAAAGGACAAAGCACCTGCATGAATCTTGCAGACAACTTCACTATGCACAAGGGTCTTTTGTAATACTAAAATTTGTTTGCAACAATTACAAAATCCTTTGTTCAAAATTAGCTGAGACCAAGCCTAAATGAACAAAGCTGTTAGTAACTGGACATAACATAAAATAGAGAATTGATAGAATTAGTTCAGAAAATCCATCAAATGAGTATCAAACTAAGAAACTCAGAGTATAGACACCTCATTTACATCTTGAAAGCGTAAATGCATTGCTGAAGAAACACAGTTAATGCTTAACAAAGCAGACATAAAATTGGATTAAGGTTTACATATAAATATAAACTTCATTTCTTCACCTTAAAAGAAATGATTAGAGGATCCTGCTGAAAGAGCCATTCACAGTAACCAAATTAATACATTAAAAACGTTGTATATATCCACATATCAAACAATTAAACACTGCTATGTAAATTAAAGAACCATTTACATAGAGTTATACTTTGTTTATGAATTGAAAGCTAAGTACCCCTTAATCACTTATTCTGTTAGTATTTTCAGTATAGATTCGGTAAGTTCCCAGCTAAAATATCATTTAAATATTTGTCATAATTGACCAATTGGTTCTAAATTTCTATATAAGTTTAAGGAACCAAATATAGTTAACACAAAAGTAAAGAAGCAAAGGAAAGGTGAAATATTTCCATACCAGAGATCAAGGCATAGTAAGACTATAATAATGTTGCATTAGGACAAGGAAGACACCTAGATTACCTAACAACTGAGGTAAAAAACACACTCACCAATATATCATTTGTATGTCACTTATTTCCATAGAAAAAATAGGACTGCAACATCAAAGCTAGAGAAATGGAATAATCAAACAGGAGAAAAATGCAACTGTCCTATTATTTACAAAAGTCATTCCGTATCAGTCACAGAGAAAACTTGAAAACATGTAAGTATAAGGTGTTAAATGTGAAACACGGGGAATTCACTTATTCACTTGGGACCTTGAGTTCTGCATAAATTAAAATCAAAACAATAAGTAAAGTTGTAAAATATTCACAAATAAGTATTTGCTTTGAATGGTGGTACATGCCTCTAATTCAAGTATCCTGGAGACTTAGGCAGTCAGTTTGATAGTTCAAGGATAGACTCAAAAGTAAAACAAAACCAAAATAAGGCAAACATACAAAAATCACAGCAAAATTTAACAAATAAGACATTAAGTTGAGAAATCTTGTTCGTTAATTGATACCAATCCAGATAATTCAAACAAAAGCTACAAATGATCTCCACTGGTATAGTGAATGTATGTGGTTCTCAGACATACATGCAGCGAAAAGTCTTACACATAAATTATAAAACAAATGTAAATTTAAAAAATGATAGCCTTTTATTTTATTGTTTTTGATGCTTCTTTTAGAATTTCATACATGAGTATTGCGTTTACATCATGTTTACTACTCCATTCTCCCACCATCTCCTGTCACCTATCTCTGCTCCCTCTCAGATTCATGACCTCTTCTGAATTGTTGTCACACACACACACATTTGTACACACACAGTGCCTGCTGAATTAGTGATGTTAATACATACATATATTTGCTTAGGTTGGTCACATGGGTTTGCATAACTTACCTACTCATCCCTGGAGAAGACTGTTTAATCTTCTCTTAGTAAACATTAATTGCCTATATCCTTTCATCCAGGGGTGGGGTCTTGTGAGATTTTCCCCACACACTTTGCCATATCAACTGATGTTGTCTTGTGCAGGTCTTGTTTAGGTGACCATATTGTTGAAATTTCACAGGTGCAGCTTCCCGTTCACACATAGAGGATACTATCTTACAGCAGGTGACGTGATTCTCTGGCTTTTACCGTCTTTCCATTCCATCCATTCCTTGATGTTGCCTGAGCCTTAGGTGTAGGAGTTGTGATGTAGCTGTACAGGGATTGGGAACTCCACTACCAGTTGTTCTCTTTATTTTGAGCAGTTGTGGATTTCTGTCATGGTCTCAATCTGCTGAAAAAAGCACTTTCTTTGATGAAGGGTAAAAGCTACATTTACCTGTGGTTACATGGATAAGTATTTAGAATGAAATTAGAAATTATGAAATGGTTTATGAAATGACTGTCTTAGGCCTGTCTTAAATCTTTAGCTGTAGACATTCAATATACTTTCAGGTTTCAACTGGGTCTTTTCTTATTGATGTACTTTAGGTTTCATTATTTTGTTTTCTTCTTGTTCTGAGACTCTGATAAATTCTTGTCTGTTTTAATTCTCTGTGATGGGTACTTTTGGCTGCCAACCTGACATACTAGGCAGAGGGAAACTCAACTGAAAAATTTCCTCAATCACATTAGCCTCAGGGGCATTTTTTATTGCTAATTGATGGAGGGGGGTTCAGCCCATGGTGAGAAGGGCCATTCCTGGGCAGGTAGGCCTGGGCTGTGTAAGAAATGTAGCTGAGCAAGCCAGGGGAAATAAGACAGTAAGCAGCATTCCTCTGTGGTTTCTGCTTCAAGTTCTTGCCTTGAGTTCTGTGGTGGCTTGAATAGAATGGCCTCTCTATAGGCTCATATGTTTGATTCTACAACTGATCACCAGTTGGTGGAATTGTTTGGGAAGTATGGCCTTGTTGGAGGAGGCGTGTCACACTAGGGGCAGGTTTTTGATTTTAAAAGTCAACACCATTCCAAGATAGCCTTCTCTGCCTCATCTTGCTTGTAGATCAGATATAAGTTCTCAGCTACTGCTCTAGCAACATGCCTTCCTGCCTGCTGCCATACTTCCTGACATGATGCTCATGGACTCTGGAACCATAAACCCCAAATCGAATGCTTTCTTTTAAACACTTCCTTGATCAAGGTGTTTTTCCCAGCAGTGGAAAAGTAGCGATGACAAGTTTCTGCCTTGGATTTCCTCCATGAAGAACTATAAATTGTAAGATGAAATAAACCCTTCCTCTCCAATTTGATTTTGGTTAGTGTTTTATCACAGCAACAGAAAGCAAACTAAGACACTCTCCCAAATGACATTCCACAGTGAGCCTTTCTGCCTCACAGCTACTGATTACAAATCAACAATTATTTTAAGGGTAAAATCAGATAAAACATCAGGCTTTTCAACATGAATTTACCAAGCATTCTGTCCTTTTTACTACACAAAGGTACACATCATTAGCCACTATAGTATACATACAAAGACTGGACAAAGATTCACAACATGTATGAATACGTATATGAATGAAATATTTACAGAAGACTGGATTTCCTGTTGTAAAGGAATTATTGAAAGACAAACAAAGCTAATGCATCTGCCAAAAAAATTCTACTTTCTATATTTACAAGTGTGTTTAGTCATGTAGTTTTTAATTATATTCCTTATTAGGTTAGGTAAACAGTTACATGAGATTGAATGCAGTATATTCAGTATTGAATTCAGTATTTTCTAAAATAAAAGTCCATATAAATTATTGTGTAGCCATTGTATAATTAGCAATCTACCCTGAAGAAATGGTATAGGTGTAATATAGTGTGGATGTATGTATGCATACACCTATGCAGACATCCATAGCTATGTATATCATATACTTGCAAGTATGCAGAATCATGTTTTAATAAAATGTGAAAACAGACTAGGGTACACATAACACACAGTTGAAAGATTATCCCCAAAGACTTATATAAGAATGATAAATGTCTAATTTTTGCATTTAACTATGCAGGTTTTCTTGAGTTGTATTATAATTTATGATTATTAACTAAAACAATACATGGAATTTACAATGTGCTTTGCATTAGATATCACTCCAATGAAAATGTAGATAATGATCTCGATCACAAGCATTGCTATATATATATACATATATATATACATACATATATATATTTATATGGGAGCTAAAACACTGGTTTTCATTCAAGTAAAGAAATTTGAACTAGATCTTAAAATACTGAGAAAAGTATAGGTACTTCAGTGTTGGAAGACATTGCTGGCTGATCAGAGGTCGCAGCCTCCCCATGGCCTAGCAGCTTATCTCAATAAACTCGGCAAAATGGAACTCTTTCCCTCCAGCAGAACTTCCTGCCTCTACCTACCCTTATCTGGAGAATGTCCCTAAGCCTGGAGGACTGACCTTACCTAAACACTGTCTCTAAAGCCAGATGACTGATTCATCTTTACCTTGACTCTTGGCACAGATCCCAGCTGAGAAGACTTGTGCTAGGAGCTCGGCTATAGAACCTTACTGCTGTGAAGGCCTAGCCTTAATTTACAGGCTCAGGAGTTTGCCATGATAACTTGAACAGATACAGAGCAGTATCCTCCTGCAGACATCCTGTCTGCTGTTTAAAGGAAAGCCTAACAGGATCCAGATACTCCTGCAGACATCCTGTCTGCAGTTTATACAGGAATGGGAAGATTAACAGGATCCTGTCTGTGGTTTATGGCCCTTGGAGATATCTAGATAATCCTGCTGAGCTGTCCAGATAACCCTGTTCAGCGGGTTGTGGCTCCCCACCAAAAGTCTAGACCAATAGTTTCAAAAAATCACCTTGCTCCTTCTACCCAATCCCAAATTGCCAATTCCCAGCTTGTGGTTTTTCCCTATAAAAATCCTCTACACCTGGGCTCGTGGCCGTTGCCACATTTCCTTCCATTTGCCTTGTGGCAGCCCAGGTTAAACCTGAATAAAAGGACTCTTGTGTGCTTGTATCAGAAACAGGCTCCTTGGTGGTCTCTGGGGGTACTAGGTCTTGTGATAGGAGCATGACAATTAATGCAAATTAGGGTTTGTTCACAGGCCCCTCAATCCTATATATTTCTTATACTCTGGAATAAAGTCAAGCTGATTCACTGAAATCTGTCTCTGAGAGTGCTGTCTCCTTTCATGCTCATGAACTACCAAAGCTTTCTGTTGCTGTATCTGCCTCTTTTCCCTCTCGACCTGGTAGCCAACAGGCTGAGGGGGAAAGAGGACCCCCACACTTCAGAGTCAGCATTTTTACCATTAAGGAAGGGGTGCAGAATGGCAGAGATAGAAATGACAGTTCCTGATTGATCAAATGGCAAGCATGTGTAATTTCATACTGGAATGCGTCAGCACTCATAGGCATAGGTCACAGTGCCTAGTCCAGTTTCAGCTGGGCTGGTGTCAATATCCTTGGGATAGGTTTCAGGGTAAAATTTTGTAAAATATCAGTCAGGGTTAAAATTAGTCAATGTAGGCTAGGGTCTTTTCAACATAAGCTCTTTTTTTTTTCTCTAAAAAAGGACAGGTCAATTGATTAGTTATTTACTTCTTATCTCAGTTAACACACATAGTATATATATAAATGAAAGCCTAACATACAGCTTCCTCTGTTTGTGCACAACTCTGATTTCCTTCCTATCCTCAGCACAAATTTCTGTGTGCATGCTGCATGGAAAATCTATGCACACATTGAAACTGCTGTGCTAGTGCTGGCTGGTACCATTTTCTTGCTTGAGTGCACACACACACACACACACACACACACACACAACCTACCCCATCTGACACAGACACACACACACACACACACACACACACGCACACACACGCACATACACATATACATACACACACCTACCCCAACTGACACAGCCACACACACACACATATACATATACACACACACACATACACACACACAAACACACACAACCTACCCCATCTGACAGAGACACACACACACACACACATATACATACACACACCTACCCCAATTGACACACACACACACACAAACACACACAACCTACCCCAACTGACACAGCCAGACACATACATACATACACACACACACATACACAAACACACCTACTCCAACTGACACAGCCACACACACACACATATACATATACACACACACACATACACACACACAAACACACACAACCTACCCCATCTGACAGAGACACACACACACACACATATACATACACACACCTACCCCAATTGACACACACACACACAAACACACACAACCTACCCCAACTGACACAGCCAGACACATACATACATACACACACACACATACACAAACACACCTACTCCAACTGACACAGCCACACACACATACATCACACACACACACACACACACACACACACACACACACACCCCTACCCCAACTGACACAGCCAACAATTGACCTAGATCTCAGTAGTTTGTTTTATTGATCTGGATTCTAAGAGATAACTCAAAAGTCACAAATCTGCTTAAAGGAAAACAATTCTAAAGCTGGTCATGGTCAGGTTTTAAAAAATGCTACAGTGTGGCCACAAGTAATTATTAGACTGTAACTTCATCTTGTTCTTCCTATTTCCCCATACCTGAAAAATTACTATTTCCCCGAAGCTAAGCAATTGGAAACATCAAATTCAGTCTGCTACTGTTCTCTGTCCCTTGTCTGTATCCCTTTAAATTCAGCTCAGATGTCGTGTGGTCTGTGGGAACATGCTCAGATACAAAATAACAGTTTTGTTTGCCACAGTGATCATTAATGCTTTTCATGCAATACAGAAATTATAAAACTTAAAATATCAGTCACTCTAAAGACATTTAATATGAATTTTGAGGACAAAGTCTTAGGTATTAAAATGATGTCCACAGAGTTAGGACAAAGCAGGCCTGGAGCACAGGAGAAATCCAAAGAACCCCACATGATAGTGATTTGAAAACACAGTAGGGAAGACAGGGATTAGACAGCAGGGGGCTGTGAGAGCTTCCCTGAGCATTGAACCCAGTGTGGACTTAGAACACCAAGTGTTGCTCAACACAGATTTTCTTACAAAACTTGGAGCAAACCTCCTATTTCTGTCCCAGTTAACACTTCTGGAAAGAGCCTTCAGCTTCTCCTACCTTCTCCAGACTAGTCTAGCATTGGTTACGTTCTTTTTCTGTATTTGATTTTTCTGCAGACTAGTCTAGCATTGGTTATGTTCTTTTTCTGTATTTGACTTTTCTGCAGACTAGTCTAGCATTGGTTACGTTCTTTTTCTGTATTTGATTTTTCTGCATCCTATATCCAGGAAAGTAGCTTCTATGGACTCCATTAACTTAAGAGTTAGCTTGCTTCAGGCTTCTGAATAAATTCAGGATTAGATGTTGGGAGTGTGTTTCTTCCTTCGGTTTAACTCTGCCATGCCCAGCTTTGGTTATATTCCTCTACCAATATATGAATTTCCAGCAGAGGACATTCTGCCTCAGCAGAGAAGTTCCAGCCCCACCAGGTTCCTGGTCCATTGCAGCCTTATTGCTCACTCCAGTCTGGAAGGCTTTACCATATTCTGTCACTTCCTCTGTTCCCATGGGAAAAGTCTCTTCCTTAAACTCTTTAATCATCTCTTAGAGTGGAACAGCTTTTCTTTCCTGAGACCCTTTTAAATTGAAAGAAGGCACTTAAGTGGTGCTTCCTCCAAGCAATTTCTCCTAGTCTGACCGTTCAGCCAGGTGTTCTTCAAAAACACCAAATTCTGCAAACTACTGTCTCTGGGCACCCCCGAGCACTTGAACATAGCACATTTTTACAGGAGAGTCTCTTTCCCTATTCATTTGTCCTCCTAGTTTCTTTCACACTCTGTACCCCTGGACCTGAGTACT
The DNA here is from genome assembly GCA_902168325.1 of Peromyscus nudipes. Classification (NCBI taxonomy): domain Eukaryota; kingdom Metazoa; phylum Chordata; class Mammalia; order Rodentia; family Cricetidae; genus Peromyscus; species Peromyscus nudipes. The sequence goes on from CABHPH010133527.1 coordinate 23,739, forward strand.
GTGTTGTTATATGTAAGGTGTTCCTTGGGTTTACAGAGACCTGACTCTTCTGGGTGGAAAGAAAGGCCTCAGTAGAATAGGATTTCTTCCAGAGGGAGCTCTTCAGAAGTTCAGCTCTGCTTCAGGAAACAGAATCAGTAGGTGGAGCCTCTGATCCAATAAGAAGGGGCCTTCACCTTGTAAGTGTTGCCTCTGGCCACAGGAGCCTTTATGCACAGCTCTTCTCATCTCACCTGGGCACCAACACTCATAGAAACAAAGTTTGTTTGCCTGCTGAGAAAGCCATGAAATAGTCACTCTTCTTGATGTTGTTTCTTTTCTCATTTAGAAAGTGGTCAGGGTCAGACTTCTCTGTTTGGGGAAGCTCTTTGTCATCATGCAGGACAGAAGTCAGACATGTCAATACACTTGGGCCTTGAAAGAAAAAGAACAATAGAAGGTAAATTATAAAGAAGGTCATGGAACCTGTAAAATGTTTACATCTCCATCATCTAACCATTTTTCCCCTTTGATGAGCAGATTGAGACACAAAAAGTCATTTGCTTCATGTCACAGAACACATTAATGACTTGGCCTAACAGTTCTTAAACATTATAATTCCCATTCCTGGTCTTTGAGCATTGACCTTATAACCATGGTCACTTGTTTTT
>CABHPH010133529.1:0-12657 GCA_902168325.1 Peromyscus nudipes
TGTAAGATGGACATTATTATGTCTGTTTAGATAAGGAACTGAGCTTGATTTTAAAGCACAGAGCCAAGATGATTTGATGTGCTTCTCACCGGCTGCGGGGCTTCATGCCCTTCTCCTTGGATGTGGGCAGAGGCTTCAGGCTGTGCTTACTAATAGTGTGTGGCTCCAGAAATGCTGTGTGGCTGCTGAGGCTAGATCAGGAGAGATGGGGCACCCATTTTGCTCACTGGAAGCCGTGTGTTAGAGAACTGTGTCTTACACTGAGCTGCCCACTGCTCTGAGGTTGCTTGTTTCAGAGAAGCTGCCTCAGGGGAGAAAGGAAAGACTCGGTGGTCACCGACCCAAGGCTTTGAGGCACACAGATCCAATAGCCAGACACAAATAAATCCTTTACGTAAGTCCAGCCTCAGTAGCTGAGGTTGCCTTACCCCCTCCCCACTGCCAAATCTTCTCTGTGAGGCCCTAAATGTAAAATAGAAGCAAGCCATTCCCAATATACCCTATCCATGACTGACTCACAGAGTTCATGGGGGCAATATAGTACTTGTTTTAAGCTGGTGAGTCTGGGGGTAATTTGCTGTACAATGATCATAAGCAGAACAGAAGTTAATTTAACTTGCCCAGGGTCACCCAGCTAGCAAGTGGCAAATGTGGGACTCAAACGTAGGTGATCTGACTTCAGGGCTCACGTCCTAGAATTTTGTACTGGGATGAACTGACACACAGTGCCTTGATGCAACTGATCTTAAATCCCGGGAAGCAGAAGCTAAGCTCTGAGGAAATCATGTGTGGGCCAGGCTCTGCTGGATCCATGGAGAGGAAGAATGTGGAGTGTAAGGGGTGGGACATGAAGCTCTGCCTTAAATACACTGGTTCCCAGCTGATGAGAATGGAGAAGGAGAGATTCAGACTCCCCTAGGAAAACCTGGACAGGGAGGACAGTGGGTCCCAAGAAAATGCACTATCCTGTGAGCATCTTTAGTAGACACTCTCTCAGGAAGATGCTCTCTCTGTCCTGTGTGCATTTTTGGGGAGTGCTAATTTCAAATTCGTTGAGTTTACTGCCACAGTGTGAATTGGGTATAGAGTGGGATAAAGTAAGAAAACCATACACTCAACCAGAACAGCCAAGATGCAGGGCGTGCTCAGCCACCCACATGCATTCCTTGCACACCTGAAGAATAAAGTAAAATAAAAGCTGGCTTCATGGTCAAACCTCCAGCACAGATCGCGGAGGGCTCAGCAGGCCCCACCCACAGCTGAGGAGCTATTGGTAGCTGATGGCTGCTGGGAAAAAGAGTCAGTATTCTTCGGGTGTGTGGCCACTGGCAGGTTGCCCATGCTCCGGTGGGTGACCCCACAACCATACACACACAGGCTACACTAACTGGACTCAGTGGGTTATTAGAAAACAAAAGAGGATAGGAAATTGGGACAGGAACATATTGGGGGTGGTTCAGGGAGAGCTGAAGAAGGGGAGAGTATAGGGTGGATATGATCAAAATACATTGCATACGCCGGGCGTTGGTGGCGCACGCCTTTAATCCCAGCACTCGGGAGGCAGAGGCAGGTGGATCTCTGTGAGTTCGAGGCCAGCCTGGGCTACCAAGTGAGCTCCAGGAAAGGCACAAAGCTACACAGGGAAACCCTGTCTCAAAAAAAAAAAATACATTGCATACATGTATGAAATTTTTAGAGAACAGATAAAATTATTTTTTAAAAAGCTGGCTTTTAGGCTCATTTCGCCTGAGTGCCGGCAGTGGACAGTCACCTGAAGTTTGCCATGTTGTAGAGTCGGTGACCCATCATTTCACCCCTGAAGAGCCTTCCTGATACTGTCCTGGAGGCCTCCATTCTAAAGTGCTCTCTATAGAAAGGTCTGGACCCAATTGCCTTCTCGTCTGGGTGGCTAAACTGAGCTAGACCCCACCTTCCCCCGAGACCGCTTCCCCACATCATCTGTAGGAGGATGTTTAGGAAAAGTTGGTTCTTTGCAAACGGATCTCAGGCAGGGCGGGGAGGACTCAGGAAGGCTGGGCTGGTGTCGGCCCTCAGAAGCCGAGACTAATTTTGCAGTCTAGTCACTCCTCAAACATTTAGTGTATCCGGGTGATTGTTCCCTGGTAGGCCACGCCGGTCTATCTGCTGGGCCTTTTGTCATGTTAACGGCGGACGATCAATGGATTGAGGTCAGGACTTCTGATGTAGGTGCAAGCTTAGAGGGAAAAAAGTCTCAAAGATTCATTTTTTCTCGTCTGGTAACACTCCGGTCACTTATTTTTTCTCAGTTAGCCTCTGCCGCTCTAAAGTGGATATTGATCAGTGCTTTAATGCAAACCTGTCAAATTAATTTTGCAGACCTGGGATATGACTGGCCTAAAATTGCTTCTGCATCTGTTGTCTGCAGCAAGCCTATGAATTTTAATCACGGCCAGAATGGGTTGGTGGCTTTTTTTGTTAGAAACTTGAATAGGAAAGGTTTAAACTGTAAATGCCAGGGAATGATGCTGTTTTGTTCTTTTCAGAAACTCGTGTGGTGGAGGTCAAAGAAATTATTATGTCGGGTGTATTCTTGGCAGATGCTGAGGGAGCTTTGCGGAGGGCTTTCCACGGGCTGCGCCTTGGGAGCGCCGGGGCCTCTGAGAACACACAGGTGTGGAGATGCCACTCCACCGAGCATCAGCACCGGAAGCTTGCACAGTTGGTGGCTCTGGCTTACAGGGCTGCCCCCAACTTCAGTTTCTGTTTTGATTTTTTTTTTTTTTAAGTCCAAGGCAGCTTCTCCTCCCTGGAAGTGAATGAGACCTAGATGCCACTCGCTTGTAAGATTGCAGCTCTGGCTGGCTCTGCCTCACCTGCTTCATGTACTCTGGGTGAGGGGATGTCTTTTCTGAGACTCGTGTTCATACTAAAGAACGGCTGTGGTGGGCCATGACTCCTTTTGCTACCTAAGCCCAGGCTCCTACACAGGGGTCTGCCGGCACACGAATGCCTTAGCCTCTGCCTGCTGCACTCTTAGCCTGACCCTTGTAGCCACTACCCTGAGTTCTGACAAAAAGTACCACCCCCCCACCCCCCCCACCCCCGCTCCTCCAGTTCTGGGAAGGGAGCCAGGGCAAACATCTCATTGTCATATACACTTCTGGCTGCTGATCCATCACCACTGAAATGTCTTGCTGCTTGTATCCCTTGGCATTTTTTTTTTTTTTTATAGTTGGACCACTGATGCAGATAGGCTTCTTTGCAGGGAAAGATGTTTCCAATCCCTAACCCTAAGTGTTCCTGGGAGGAGCATGACACACTGTCAAAATCATGCAGGGACCCTCATCAAGCCCTCTGGAAGTAGCCTCATGAAATACAGCCTTGATATAGTCTGGCTACTTAGAACCAAGAGTCAATGACTCCGAGAGCATTTGGCCTCCACTGCTCTTGGCCATCGTCTGTGTCCAGGGTCTTGACTGTGCCAGCCCTGCCCCCAGCACTTCCCCTTCATCACTTCACTTTCTCCTAGAAACACGGTTGCGGTGCTCTGCGTTATTGGGAAGACACTAGGCACAGAGATGGTGAAGGAACTGCCAGCTCACGTAGCTCTCACTGGCAAGGCAGCAAGACAGGGAAAGGCCTCTGAGTGCTGTTGGCCTCAGTCTCTGCCCCTGCGCATGGACACCCTTGGTGTGGTATTGCCTTAGCTGGGTCTCTTACCGCTGCATGTGTATTATTTTTACCTCCTCCATAAAATATTAGGCTCCTCAAGGGCTTTGCCCCTGTATTTCACGAGTGGCTGTACAGAGCCACAGCTATATAGAGAACAGGCTAGGAAAGTGTTTGGGGACAATTTTGTTGGGAAATTTCATAGAAACAACTTTATAAGAAGAGAGAGGGGATGGGAAGACAGAGACAGAAAATGATTGCTCCAAATGACAGTGTATTTAGGCTCCCCAACTATGGGAGCCCTAGCTGTGGAAGTTCGGGAAGTAGACCCTGAGAATAAAGTTGGGGCACCAGGAGATACTGGACCAGCACTCTCGTGTCAGAGAGTGCGATTGGACTCCCTACCACCGGGGCCACTTCCAGTCTGTTAGAAATGTGAGAGAAACAGCAAGAACCTAGAGAACAGGGATATAGTAGAACCTGTTGGCTAAAAGGACACTTGTCCCTCTTCTTGTGGCCTCTCATCACTGCCCCATATAACCCTCAGGCCACTCAGGGCCTCTAGCACTCTATGCAGGGGACAGACAATACAGTGGGACGCAGCAGGCAACTGAAGCTACATTTGGAACTGGGCAATGCAAATTTATTAGGAATTACAGACTTGAAGTTGTCATTAAGGAAGGTAAATGGGAGGCAGAGGATAGAGGGGTTGAAAGAGGATGAAATCATGTGGTAATTACATCTCGTCAACCAAGTAGGGATTCCTGAATAATACCTATGAGAGTCCCATGGTATAACCAACAGATTGTACATACCCACCATGGACACAGCCCTACAGCCCTGTCAATACCTTCTTTTGGGTGGAGAGTACTGGAAGACATTCATATACTCTGGGTTAATGAGTCCTTCACTCTTGTCCCTGTACAAAGAACAGTCTTCCCTGTTGAAGACCTCCATGAATGCCCTGAGTTCTTCATGGCTAACAAGAGCTGGTTTGTCACCAGGGGTCACTCACCAAGAACATGAGTTGTGTGTGGTTGCATGGATAAAAACAAACCCTCAAGGATACTGAGTGTAGGGGCTCAGTCACAACTGTGACTGTCTCCATTTCCTGGCCTGTTAACGTCTGCCATCAGTGCCTTTGTGCACCAGTGGCAGCTTATGTTCCCCTGCCTCAGAAGGCACAACTCTGTCTCCTGAAAGAGAGAGATTTCTATCTCACATACAGCTATTAAATACTGGGGACCCACCTTGATTGCCCAGATTCAGTTACGCAGTTCTCCATCCCACACACTCTGCATGTTGGTCTGGTCCCCTAGGATAAGGTCTGTAGCAAGGCAGCTAGGCCCAGTCACTACGCATGCCTGGGGGAGTGTCTCTCTGTAGGGAAGATAAGAACAGGAAGGACCAGGGACCAGGTATCCAGGAGTCAACTCCAATTTGAGCGTTTGGCCAAAGATCTGTTGATTACTTGTGGCTGTGCTGAATTTGTCAGTTTAATCTTGGGGGAGTGAATGCCCTGGCTGCCCGAATTACCCACCGTAATCCAGCCTCATCACTGTCTCTACGCTGGTAGATTCTGTGGCCTGGGAGAAGAGGACCCTCTCCTGACAAGTCCCTGTCTCCTGTCCCAGCTTCTTCTACCAGGCCAAGCAGAAAGCCAAGGATGTGGCAGGCACTCAATGAATGTCCCGTGAATGGGTGTCGGTCTCTGGGACTCTATGAATGACTCCGTGAATGAGAAGAAAGGAAATGTGAAGCAATTAGACCCACACATACCCAGAGCTCACCTAACCACACGGCTTCCTGCCCTGGATCAGCTGCTAAAAGCCTTGTGCCCATAATGTCAGGGTTGGGCTCCCGAGTCCCTGAGGGGAGGGGCATGGGGTTGCTCTCTGTGGTCTACAGGAAAAGGCACTGGGCTAGAGATCAGAGGGCTGTCCTGCCCTTTAAATACCTGTGTGGCCTTGGGTAAGCCACTTGACCTGTCTTCTCTCTGTCCCATCATCCATCAGCTGGGGAAATGCTCTCTGTGTGTCACCCCACGACGTGAACAAGTGAGCAGCTCTGTGGGAGAAATAAGCAAGGTCTAGGAGCTTGAGCCTCCATCAGGGTGCTTACTCACTGCAGAGCCATGTGGGGACTGGGCGTAGGGAAGTCTCAGCCTTCCACATGAAGGATCCATCCCACACCTAGGAAGAAAATCCCCAGCATCAGGACTTGGTCTATTGTGTGCGCAGTTCTAAGCAAACAAATGAAAGAATGTTACCTGCTTTTAAGAAAAGATTCACATGTCCAAAACAATCAGGTATTTATAAAGGACTCTGTGATGAGTCACGGAAAGTTAATCAGTCAGTGGATATTTGTTAAGCACCTATAACGCCAGACGCTATTGCAGAAGTCTGAAGGGAGGATGTGGTCCTGTCTAAAGCGCCGTATGAGGAAGGGAAAAGACATATATATATATATATATAGACAAGCAGATCATAAGTGAGTGAGATGGCTTCAGCCTCCGAGAAAGGCTGGAAAAATATGGAGTAATAATGACAGCAAGCATCTTCACTTGGGGGGAAAGGGCCAGGTAGGAAAAGCCTGCGGGTGATGACATGCAGCTAAGGCCTGGACAAGGAGAAGGGAAGCGTGGGCCAGGCAGACAGCTGGAGCACAGTGAGAAGGGCAAGGTGGGCTTGTGAGCCATGAAGGGAGTTCAAGGCCATGGGAATCTATGGAGGTATAAGTAGGACAGGAGACTCCTAGAGAGAGGGTGACCAAACACATAGACTTCAGTGCTAACTGTTGCTGAATCCTGGGAAGACACCAAGAAATTCTCTTGTATTCTCCCTGCAACTTTGTCACGTGTCTGAAATTATTTTTTTTTAAAAAAAGTGGGAAAAAAATGGGTCTGGGCCTGGGGAGCTGGCTTAGTGGGCAAGAGAGGGTGCTGTATAACCAAAAGAGGATCAGGGTTTGAATCCCTGGTATCCATGGAGGAAGGAGGAGGAGGAGGAGGAGGAGAAGGAGGAGAAGGAGAAGAGAAGGAGAAGGAGGGGGAGGGGAAAAGGGAGGAGGAGAAGGGGGAGGGGGAGAGGGGGAGAAGGAGGAGAAGGAGGGGGGGGGGGGGGGGGGGAAGCAGCTGTAGTTGTAGCAGCAGCCAGGAATTGCCACATGTGTCTGTAACTCCAGCATTAAAGAACAGAAACAGCTGGATGACTGGAGCTCACTGGCCAGGCAGTCTAGCCAAAATGGTGAACTTAAGGTTCAGTGAGAGACTGTCTTAAAAAAATAAGATGCTGGCTGGGCGTTGGTGGCGCACGCCTTTAATCCCAGCACTCGGGAGGCAGAGCCAGGAGGATCTCTGTGAGTTCGAGGCCAGCCTGGGCTACCAAGTGAGTTTCAGGAAAAGGCGCAAAGCTACACAGAGAAACCCTGTCTCGAAAAACCCAAAAAAAAAAAAAAAAAAAAAAAAAGATGCTGGTGTTTGGAGCACTGCTTTGCCCCTGTTTTACAAAAGTCATTATAGTCAGCCGTTTGCAAGAAGACGTCTCTCCGATGGGTGCAACTGCAAGACACCTTGTGGAAAAACTCTTATTTCTAACATGGTTCTGCTCTTGGCATTTTCCCCTTCCCGTAATTGAGGGACCCTCAGATGTGTTGACCCTGTAAACTACAAGGCCCTTCTTCCCATCTCCATCACTATATGCACCAGATTTTATTTTTAAGCAATTAAAAAACTCTTAAAGCCTAAATTAGAAGAATTACTGCTTCTCCAAAGTGAATTGTGTAGTTTGGTGTCCTGCAGCTTCTGGGGAGTATTTTCCCCAGTGAATGTGTGGAGCGCAGAAGCAGCTCTCCTGGGGGAAAGTGTTTCTGGTTTTAACAACAGCTGGCTTTGTAGTTTGGGCAGAGGTTGATGATAACCATCTCCTGAAATTGTGTTTTATTTGGTTATTTTGTCTGGAAAAAATATTTGCCAGGAAAGCCTGGCACTTTGTATCTGTAAGCTGTTGGTGTCCATCACTAACATTACAAATACCCTCTATGAAACACTGATAAGCAACCCGAAATTGAAAAACAATAAGGTGGAAAAACGATGAAAGAGACAACAAATGTGTTCTTCTGGATTCTGTGTGGGTGAACATGTATGCACATAATTTCCTCCATAAACATGTGTATATACTACATACACACACACTTGTGCACACACACGCATGCACAGGGTCTTCATGAACAGTTGACTGCAGGTAGAATGCACTGGAAAGGGCTAGTGCTGAGGGTGGAAGAAAGAAAGATTAGTGGGGAGTCTCTGCCATGGTCTAGGTGAGGTCTTGCTCCTTCCCGGATACTTGCCGGTAAAATCTGTGTCCTTGTCCTTTCAGCCTTCAGGCCTTACCTGTACTCTGTATGTAACAGGACAGCAATGGACAGGAAGTCCTTGTCTTAGTCGGGGTCACCACTGCTGTGGTAAAACACCATGACCAAAGCAACTCGGGGAAGAAAGGGTTTATTCAGCTTACACTTCCACATCACCGTTCATCACTGAAGGAAGTCAGGACAGGAACTCAAACAGGGCAGTACCTGGAGGCAGGAGCTGATGCAGAGGCCATGGAGGAGTGCTGCTTATTAGCTTGCTGGGCCTGCTTTCTTTTAGAACCCAGGACCTCTAGCCCAGGGATGGCACCACCTACCATGGGCTGGGACTCTCCTCCATTAGTCACTAATTAAGAAAATGCCCTACAGCCAGATGTAATGGAAATGTTTTCTCAATCCATAATTTCTGATAACTCCAGCTTGCGTCAAGTTGACGTAAAACTAGCCAGCACAGTCCTTTTCTTGCTTGTATCACTGTCCATGACCATCGCCTGGAAAGATGCTTGGTGTTAAGGACTCATGTGGTTGCACCGGGTTCACACAGGCAGTCCAGGATAATCTTTCCATTTCAAATTATAAACCTTAATCACAGCTGCCGAGGGCTTTGCATCTTGTCAGACAGCGTGGCACAGGTTTCCAAGGATTAAGACGGTCAGATCTTTAGCGGTTAGGACGTTACAGCCTACAACTAAAACAGGCTGATGGACTAGATTTGAGTAGAAAGGAAAGTAACCGAGATGGCTGCCCTATCTTCTCTGGGCCACCAAGTAAAGCTGGAGCCATCACTTAGGAGCAAGCTCTGGGAAAGTTGCACTGGACAGGGGGAAGGAAGCTCCAATTCTGTTTGAGATGTATTAAGTTTATCATAGGTAGGAAAGCCCCAAACTGGGGCCCGGGATACCAAAGGCATTATCATCAGAAACTAGGCACTCAGAATCCTAGCTGAGCCTGCCGAGTCAATAAACAGGCACTGAGCTCCAAAGAGTCACCAGGAGCTGGGGATACATAGACCTCCATCAGTGATGCTCTGGAGGGAATTGGAAGATGGATGGTAAAGCAGCTGGTCAGGCAGATTGCAGCTAATCCACTAAGCCTGGGGTTGTGGGCCACTGGGTGTGGGCGTGCTTGCAAGGCCCGGGGCGGCCACTCTGGCCTTAGGGAAGTGGCTGCAAGGGCACATTGGGGGAAATACGTGGCTGCCATAGTTGTACACAAAGCACCGTGCTGGGCTTGTGACTACGTGCTGCAGGTCTGGGAAGAGGAAAAGGCCACGTCGACTCATCCAGTCTGGCTAGGGAGGGCCTAACAAGACCAGCTCCTTCTTGACACACCTGTCACCTACAGATGAAAGGACACTTGTGTCCTGGGCACTGGGGCTCAGGGGTGGTGTGGAATGAAGGCAGAAGTATCCTTTCCTCTTTTGGAATTGCCACTCTTAAATCAAACTATTCAATCCAGGTGGAAGAAGGTTGGGAGGGGAGAAGAAAGAGAAGCAGACGATAAAAAAAAAAAATCAATAACGCTGCCCCATAAAATAAATTGAGATTTGTGGAATTCACTTCCACTTGACATCAAAGATGCCGATTTGGTGAATTCATTTAAGGCCAAATTGAAAGCGTATCATTTTAATCTGGGTCCCTAAGCTGCCCCAGCTCGGTGGCAAGGGCCTGGGGGGCTAGGTTCACTGAAGCTTTCCATGCTTGTTTGGGTCCGGTCTTCACTGCTCTAGGGGAGCTCTGCCCAGTGTGCTGGAGACGTGGATCGTCCTCTCTGTGTGCTAGGTGCTCCCAGAGCCAGGGCTGTGGTTGAGTTTGACTGCCTGGTAAGTGACTCGGAGACCAGCCAGGACTTTGCGCATTTGGTCTTGTGCAGTTCTTTTGAGCTCCTGGGCCTGAGTATTTCCTCCTGTCAGCGAGAATGGAGTGAAGGGAAGATACTAGAGCCCACAGGTTGCTATCTGGATGCTGTCCTTCAGAACTTTAGCTGGAGTGAATGGTAGGTGAGCTGGGCCTGGCACCCTGAAAAAACAACAGAGACCAGATGAGTGCAACATGGATTTCCTTAATCCAGGTCTTCCCACCCCAAAGAGGACAGGGCCAAAACATGCTAGGTCAGGAGACAGCACATCTTAACAGAGGGTCACATCCAGCTTCTTATTGGAAGCTTCCTTCAGCCCAAGACACAGACTCGTGGCTGCACAGTCTATAGACTAGCATGCAAAGACTGAGGAGAAGCTGTGTGTGACCCAAGAGAACAGTAAGGGCAGAGAAGGTGTGGCTAGAATGATGCAGAAATGTAGATAGACAAGAAGTATCTGGAATGGGCACATTCAGATGCAAATTCCTACCACATAATCCGGCTACTGGGCTCCCGTGTCTCAGTTTCCACACCTCTCAAGTGGGAACAGAAGTAGTGGTCTTATCACAGAGGACTGTCCTGTGCTCACATGATGAATGCTGTTGCTATGGGAATCAGCATAACCACTAGATAGGGAACTTCCCACAAGCCATCGAGCCTTATCCAGGCTTAGTGTTCTCCTCCATCAGGTGAAGGGTTAAGGGTAGAATCAAATATCTTCCCAGCCCATGCCATACTGGACTTGCTGGAGGTTCTGCCCCTGAGAAGTCCTCCCTATCAAGTGATTGTCTCAGCAGCTTCCAGCCCTGAACCCCAGAACCATGAGACATTTGGGGATCTGGAAATGGGAATTGTCAACTCATGAGCTGTCCAGGAAGGGCAGCAGTGGCTAGCAAAAGACCAAATCCAAGGCTCTGCTCTCCCAGAGCCAAATCTGCCCTGCTGGGCTCTTGCTCTGGGCTTTAGGATTCCAGCTCGATCTGACCTCCTCAAATTGAATGTTCACTTTAGCCTAGATTTGCAAAACCATTTGTGAATGCGCCTGTGCATGAGCTGTTTTCTCTAGGGTTTTAAAGAAAAAACTCATTTCAATGTCAAATTCACAGCCCCAAATTGAAATGTATTCTGAACAGAGCAAGCGGCTCAGAATTCCCGGGCCCCTTGATCAGCGCGTCACACTGTAATCACACCGCTCTTTGTGCATCAGCTGCAGGCCTGCAGAGGAGAATAGAAGACAACGCTGACCCTTAAGAGCAAAGAAAAGGCTTTTGTGTCGGCTGCCTGAAAGGAGATGATGGGGAGAGGGACACCTGAATCAACCTATCAACGGAACAAAACCATGAGGATCTTCAGCCTCCTTAGCCGAGATTGGTTCCACTCAACAGTTTCTGGAGTTTAACGCGTACTTCTTCAAATGTATTGGGAGGGAAGGCGGAATTGGAGCATTTACTTGCTAGCACATCTTGGTTCATTTAGGTCAAAAATGATTCCTTGGTATCTCCCTCCTCAGAATACACACACACACACACACACATACACACACATGCCTGCACACACACACAAGTGCACACAGTGCACACACACTCACACTCAAGTTCACACACACAAATGCATACATGCAAGTGCACACATCCACTCACATACTCATAAACACGTGCATACACTCACACACTCATACACAAATGCACACACAGTGCATACACACTCACACTCAAGTTCACACACACAAATGCATACATACAAGTGCACACATCCACTCACATACTCATGAACACGTGCATACACTCACACACTCATATACAAATGCATACACAGTGCATACACATGTGCACACACTCACACACAAGTGCATACACACACAGGAATACACAAGCACACACACCACACATGTGACACAAAACACACCTACTCATATAGTATACTCACAGGTACTCAGATCTATGCTCCACACAAACACATCCCAAGCTTAGTAACAGAGACATATACGTTCTTGTTTTAAAACTGACACTATTAGACCATTAATTGGATCAAAAGAGAGAAACCTGGATGAGGCTTGGGTTACATCATTTCAGGGAAGGAATTCTTGTTAATTTCTGCAGGATGCTAATATGATTCAGTGGAAGAATGTCTCCATTCTTAGAAGATGCAGGCTGAAGTATTTAGGGATAAAGTTGCAATGTGTCTGAAGCTTGCTTTAAAAAAGATGTGCATGGATGTTTTGCCTGCCTATATGTCCATGCACCACATTCATGCAGAGCCTATGGAGGTAAGAGGAAGGCATCAGATCCCCTGGAACTGGAGTTGTGAGCTGTCATGTGGATGATGGGAATTTAACTGATGTCCTCTGGAACAGAAACCAGGGCTATTAACCACTGAGACATCTCTCCAGCTGTTGGAATGTGACTTTAAGTGAATTAGAGAGAGAGAGAGAGACAGAGACAGAGAGACAGAGACAGAGAGAGACAGAGAGACAGAGACAGAGAGAGACAGAGACACAGAGAAGCTAGAGAAAGAAAGAGGAGGGGAGAGTAAACCAGGTTAGATGTTAGCACTCATAAAACCTGAATGCAGGTCAGAGATACAGTCATTGTTCTGGTCTTTAAATACTTTTGCAAAAACCAAACTAAATAGAAACTACACAAAATGACACCTGCTCCCTCATCAGACCCCCATGACACCTCATCCTCACTGCCTTTTCTCTGCCAGTGCTAACAGCTGTGAAGGGCTCACCCTTTTCTAGGGGCCTGAGTACTGTAGTCAACTCCATTTTACAGAGTGAAC
>CABHPH010133529.1:12757-41548 GCA_902168325.1 Peromyscus nudipes
TGACCGAGCACAGGTGAAGAGCAGACAGCAAAGACAGGTTCTCAGGAGCCAGGTGCCATAGGCTGGGTTTTTTTAACAACTTCGATGTATCGCCTGCAGAGGCCAAATTCAAGGCCTCTGTCTAATTCAACCTCTCATTCTGACATTGGCTGTCTCCTCTATGCAGCATGCGAACATGGATTCTTGGCCGTGGTATTAGCAGACCTGGTCTGGATCAGGTCAGTGCACAGCACTGTGTTGCATGAATAGGATTTGCACCACTTATACCTTGCTTTATTTGACAATGAAAGATGCCCGTGGTCTGACATTCAGGTCCTTCAACCTGCTGTTTGGCATGGGGTTGCTCAGGCTAGCCTTCTCTTTAGAACTCCTTATAATCCCCTACCTAAAGAAAGAAGTCACAACACAGACCGGAACAGACCACCTCCCCTCCTCTGCATCCCAGGGAGAACCCCACCCACATCCCAGCTTTGAAGACTCAGGAGCTTGTTGCTGGCTCCTCTCCTGTGTTCTGGACTATCCCAACCCCTCTCTGAGCACACCAGTATTTGCTCAGGAAGCCATTCTTCTCCCATAGACTGGCCTATGCCATTCTAATGATCCCATCCCCCATAATTAGGAGCTAGATTAGGGATGGGCATAAAACACCAGTGTTTCCATTGATCTAATCAGCTAAGCTCAGGGACTTATGCCAGACGTCTAGAGGCATCTAGGAAGCAGCACTGTCCTACATCTTTCCTGGACATCATCAGGCATTTTCCACAGCTGAAATAGCTGCCCTGCCTTTGAGCTTAGAAGACAGCCTTGGCATACAGAAGCCCCTTGGCCTCAGGAGTGCCTGCTATGGGGAGCTTCTAAGTCACCCATTTTGAGTGAAGTTCTCTGCTGCTTACACCCCTGACTGATAATATGCACACCGCCTGGTGCTTTCCAACTTGCAGCTGAATTGGTTAGTTATGCCGGGGTCTCTCTTCCTGCTTTTGATCTTATCTGAGCGTCTTTTACTCCCTGAGTTCAGACGTTTTGTCAGATTCCTCATTTCCTCTCGGAATCCTGATCCATGACTGGCATGAAGCCAAGAGGAAGTTTGTTATCCAGGGCATTGACATGTGTCAATGTCTCCTGCTTGGTTTTCTCTCAGCAATTATTCTGAAGGATTTACCTGTCTCTCTACCTTTTGAGAATGATCTGGGCTATAAATACAAAAGTAGGAAGGAAGCAGGGAGCAGAGGTTAAATTAAAACATCTATTTAAAATAGTTTCTCAGGGAAAGTGTTCCCGTGGTTTCCGAGAATAGTACAGCAGTATTTCCAAACTTTTCTCTGCCAATGCCCTCCTTTGACACTTTACTGGCTCATCTTTCTTCTAGAACTTTCGGTAAAACTCCCAAAGGTGAAGAGGGCAACTCTGTTAACCTAACTGAAAAGTTTCTAGCCAGCAATTTCCTACGATTTAGGAAGATTTTCTCAAGCTTTAATTCCTATAATAATTCATATTTTCAAAAAAAAAACCCTCTATGACTATGCCCCAAATCAAATTTCTGTATATTAAGTCTATTTTCAACTCCTGCTTCCTTGAGATTCCAAAGTGGCCAGCCCTTGGAACAGCACTGGTTTAAACCACCTATGGTCACATAAAGAGTTCAGAGGACAGCAGGAGAGCCCTGGCTTTGTCTGCACCTTTGTTGTGTGCTTTGTTAACTATCACTGTGCCCGCCTGCTCCTTCTCTTTGGGGCCAGGGTTAATTGTGTTTGTGCATTATTTCAAATGCTTTTGATAGTTGAGATGTGTTCATCAGGGCCATGGGTCTCAGTGAAGGGAGTCAAAGGTTTGTAGAGACAATGAGTTTCCACAGTCTTAGAGGCGCTAAGAGCCTAGGGTTCTCATCAGTTCCTGAATCCAAAGCAAGGCTTTTATCAGGCAGGAAAGGTGATGCAGGGCTGGGAAACAAGAAAAGATAGGGGCCCAAACAAACACTCAGACAGCTGTGCTAGGGGACAGAGAGGCAAGGTTGGATCCTCCCTACCACGGGCACAGTTGAGAATCACGGGGTCCCATTTCCTAGATCTCCTGCTGTGGGATGTCCTGTATGCTGTAAATATATGTTGTTATGATTGATTGATAAATAAAATACTGATTGGCCAGTAGCCAGGCAGAAAGGATAATGTAGGCAGGACAAGGAGGAGGAGAATTCTGGGAGGTGGAAGGCAGAGGCAGAGAGACACTGCCAGCTGCCCACCATGAAAAGCGAGATGTAAGGTACCAGTAAGCCACGAGCCATGTGGCAACTTATAGACTAATAGATATGGGTTAATTTGAGATATAGGAACTAGATAGCAAGAAGCCTGAGCTAGGCCACACAGTTTAAATAATATAAGCGTCTGTGTGTTTATTTTATAAGTGGGCTGTGGGACTGCTGGGGCTTGGCGGGAGCTGGAGAGAAACTCTCCAGCTACAATCTCCCCATGAAATTCATCCAGGTATCAAAACCTCCCCAAACACTACTCCTCTGCCTAGAAATCTGTGGCTCACCATTCTACAAAAACTGACTTGACACACTCTTCTATACACAGCAGGCACTGTGGGTGCTTTGGGGACACGAAGATGAAATACAATGTTTTGTCTTGAAGAGGACAGATGAAGCCTGAACAGGAGAGTTCTGTATGGCTCAAACTAGGAGTAGTGTGTGCTAATGAGGACCAAGATGCCAGTTGCCGATGTTAAAAGAATTAAACAGGGTGTGGGTGTTATACAGAAGAAATCCGAACACCTTAGACTCTTACACAAACAAGCAAACCCAAAACCTAACTTAGACTCAGTGCCTGTAAATCACCAACTTAAAGGAAAACCAGACAGTCATAAGTGGCTGACCGGTTAATAATTAGGTGTTTTGAATCTCCCATCGGGACGGGCCAAACAAGACACTTTTCTGAAAATGTACCTTGTCAGAGAGTTGATTTGTTCTACTCCCACATTCAACCTACAGTGCCCCTCCCCCACTTCGGATTGGAGCTGCCCAATTCTTGAATTGCTGTCTTCTCAAACAAACTGTAACACTTTTATGTGCCAGTGTTTACCTTTCAATACTCCACACACTGTGCATGTAGCTGACTTAGCTGAGCCTTCCGGGTTCTGAGCTCTGAGGCTATCCTTGTCCATCTCCACCTCCAGGCAGGGGAGCCTGTCACAACCGCGTAGGCCCGCCTTTGTAATGTCCCCAAACTTGCCGATGTCCTTGCTCCTCAGTGCTTGGCTCTCCATCAGCAGGTATATCTATAACACAGAGGTAGTGGGCTCTCTCAGGGTTAGGGTCCTGTATTAGCCAAGCCCCACCCATATAGTAGGGAAGAACCTGTTAATTCTAGGACTCAAGGCTCCCACCCTCCTGAAGCACCCAGTGTCCTGATCATCTCTTCCTCCCAGGAAACACTCCCTAGGAAGTACTACAGAAAACCAGATGGGACATAGCCTTTTTCTCAATTTGTAGGTGACTATATGAGGCATATGCCCAAGTAGCAGGCTGCCTTGTCTTATTTCCAACTCCCCATTGTCTTCCACTCACCACCAAGGACCTTCCACCAGCTTCTTCAAGTTTCACTCTAGCCACCCCCCAGTTCACCTTCTCCTCCCTCCAGATGCCTCCAAACTCCTTATCTAGCATCCTGTTTCTCTAAGCCCCAGTCCCAAACCTAATTTGCACGTTCAAATGCAGGAAGGTGCTTAGCAACACCAAGGGACTGTCCCTAAGCAGAATCTATTCTTCTCATGAGGCAAAGGTAGCCTTGAAGAGCAATATTGTCTTCTTTCTAACATCTGGATCTTTTCCTCCTTCAAGATGAATCCTTGGGTTGGTCCTGGTGGTGGTGAGCATTTTCCCCAAGGGCTCCCCAGCGGGGTCTTTGCTGGAGCCTAAGCTGAAAGGTCCTTGCTGAGCATTGGCAGAAGCGTTCTCTCCCTTTGCTGGACACTTCTGAAACTTCCCTTCTCCATCTTTCATTCTCACCTTGACCCTTGACCTTGACCCTAAGTGCTCATTGGAGCTGTTACCTGATTGGACTCCTGTGGTCCTTACTATTCTGCCGTGGCTACCTGCTCCTCTGGTAGCGCTGGTGTAGGAGTAACCTAGATCTCACTGATCCGGTGGCTCCTCCCGCAGGGTGTGAGCTCCAGAGGGAGGGTCCCAAGGGTGTCAAGACAACCGCAGCGGTTCTCAATGCTTGTGGCAGAGCCAACTGTTCAGTGTTCACTGGCAGGTGGTGAAGAAAGTACCAGCCATGGGGTACTTTCAGGTACACACAGGCTTGATGGCATCTGTGCTATGCCTCCCTTCCTTCAACATCTGCATTCTTAACCTCTTGAGACTTCTGAATTTCCTGTTATCTTTCAGAAAATTCCTTTCTCCTTCAGTCCATCAGCCTAAACCTATTCATTGCCCATAATACAGCAGTGGCCATGCGGCTGTCTGATCCAAGGCTGGAACTGCTACCAGGCCAGGCTTTTGTACAAAAGCCCATCTCCAAGTTCAGGCCTGACCCAGAGGAGCCTATGGCTTGATGCTGAATGAATATCAAGCAGGATCAGGAAGGTCTTACTAAAGAGCTCTCTTTAGACTTAAACAGCCCTGAATCAATGGCAAACCTGAAGAGGATCAGGGGTCCAAGGCCAGTCTGGGTTACGTGGGATCCTGCTCTCATAGGTAAAAGACTGGCCAGGTGTCACTCTTAACCCTAATGCCCAGGACTTGATGTTAAGGACAGAGAAAGGGGTTGTTTCTTTACCAGGACTGCCTGGAGACTCACTACCTTTGCCATCTGGGTGCCTGACACACCATCTATTCTTCCAGTGGATGGCGCTGTGGATAGCCCTGCTTCACCTCACTTTCTCTGCCTGTAACTCTACATCTGCTTATCCCTAGCCTCAAATACCACCTTTCTCAGGAGCCGCCCCTGAGCAGCTCTACCCGCTTGGAGCCTCTCCGCCTGGTTCTTTACCCATGGTTTTACTAGTGTCTGTTTCCCTTCTGGCCTGTCAGCTCCACAGGGGCAGCATCCAGGCTCTGAGTCTTCAGTGTACCACTAATTCTCAGCGCAGGGGACAGGTGACCCATGGGAATAAACAAATGAAATAGGAGCCAGAGGCTGAAGTGTGTGGTGCTGCTTTTGCAGAGGACTGAGGTTTGGTTTCTAGCACCCACATGATGCCTCACAACCCAACGATGCATAACAACTCCAGTTCCAGCAGATCCAATGCCCTGGCCAGGCCTCCAGGCATTCACGTAGTGCACAAACAATATGCGTAGGTAAAATACTCATCCACAAAAGTAAAAGATAAAATAAGCCTTAAAAAGATAGCAAATAATATCTTTTCATCCTAAGCTGGGGGATGCACGCTTGTAATCCTAGCTCACGGAGGCAAGGGCAGGAGGAGCAGGAGTCAGCCCTGGCTGCATGGACACTAAAGGGGATCTACTATAGGCTGCACAAGAGTTGGAGTAAAAAAACCTAAAAGGTTTTAAGTTGAAAAAAAGAAGTGCAGGAATTCAGTGTGAATCTCCGAGTATACCCAGGTCTTCTCCATGGGCCATCTATTCGTTGGAAGGGCACTCTTTTTATTTATTTTTTCTGCTGGGGTATCCTGCTGGGTGGTCATTTGGAGAAGATATAGGCAACTGAATGAATAAACACACATTGTTTCTGATAAGGCCGATGTGAGCTAAATCTTTTGGGGGAATTGACACATACCAGATGTTCAAATTAAAGAAGCAGGCCCCAGGGCATGACTCAAAGGGAACCTTGTATGGTCTGAGTGTCCCAATCTGAAAACTACCCCGGTGAAACCTGGCAGGGATACAGTAATTCCTGCATACAGATCCTATCTGGAGAAGACCTGCCCACAAATCTCCCAGAAAGTTTGCTTTAAAAAGTTTGTTTTAAAGGGGGGGGGGTAATGTCTTAGGGTAACTACTGTTGTGATGAAACATCGTGACCACAACAACTTGGGGAGGAAAGGGTTTATTCAGCTTACACTTCCACATCACTGTTCTTCATCAGAAGAAGTCAGGACAGGAACTCAAACAGGGCAGGAACCTGGAGGCAGGAGCTGATGCAGAGGTCATGGTGGGGTGCTGCTTACTGGCTTGCTCACCATGGCTTGCAGCCTGCTTTCTTATAGAACCCAGGACCACCAGCCCAGGGATGGCACCAGCCACAGTGGGCTGGGCCCTCCCCCATCAATCACTAATAAATTGTCTTATGGAGGCATTTTCTCAATCGAGGTTCCGTTCTTTCTGATAACTCTAGCCTGTGTCAACTTGGCACAAAACTATCCAGTGTAGACTCTGAACTTATCCTGGTAATCTTATTCAAATGACATAGGAGAGCACCTGGGAAACCACAGATCTCTCTAGAGAATTCCATGGTATAGCATGGTCCAGGACACTGGCTTCATCCACCTAGAATGGAACACAGCAACAAAGAGCCCGTCCACACACCAGGAAGACAAGGGTGTGTTGGTACCTTGACCTTGAATTCTTCTGTCTCTAGGACTGGGAGGATGAGCATGCCCTGTTTCAGCTCCACCCTCAGATCCCCTCCCATCCGTGGTGTTTTGTTACAGTAGCATAAATCGACTTAGCACCCAGAAGCACTTTCCAAGATGTCTTTGCCTGCAAGAGGCAGAGGCACCTAGTGTTGACATCAGACAGTTTGATCCTCTCTCTGGTCTGTGAGCTTCACAACTTCAGAGGCCTGGGCCTATATTGTCTCCTCACCTCATGCCCTTGTTGAAGAAGAATTGCAGTTCTTTCATACGCTACAAACCTTAGCAAAACAGAGGGACTTTCAGGTAGCTTCCCAGTCATTTTGAAGCTCTTGGCCCATGAAAATGGTCACATTCACCCTGTTTCAAGGTAATAGTTCCTGACTGATCCCAGAGGACAGCACCCTGTATTGCTGCTGCTGCCCTGACTGCTGCTGCACACCAGCTATGGGCTGCTGGGAAATGGTGGTTATGATGGTTTGAATAAGAATGCCCCCCACAGGATCATATATGTGAATGCTTAGTCATGGGGTAGCACTACTTGAAAAGGATTAGGAGGTGTGGCTTTGTGGGAGTAGGTGTGTCCTTGTTGGAAGAAGTGTGTCACTGTGGTGGGCTTTGAGGCTTCAAAAGCCCAAGCCAAGTCCAGTGACTCTCTGTTTTGCTCGATGTGTATCTGGGTGTAGAAATCTCAGCTGCTTCTCCCACACAATTATCTTCCTGTGTACCACCATGCTCCCTGCCATGATGATAAGTCTCTGAAACTGTAAGCCAGCCCCAATTAAATGTTTTCTTTTATGAGTTGCCACAGTCATGGTGTGTCTTCACAGCAATAGAACATCGACTGAGACAATAGTCAGATACATTTCCATGTATCTAGCACTGGGTCACAGCAGCTAGCAGACTTCTGTCACCTGCACAGGATGCTGCAGCAACTAGTTCAGCTCCTAATCCAAAGCAAGGCTCAGTGTCCAGGCTTAGTAGAAGTCTCAGGTAGCCAGGCTTGCTCAGGTCCCAGCCAGCTTCAACCAGCTCTGGCCTCTTCTTTCTTAAGTTTGGAGGTTTCACAAGGACACTTGAAACATGAGAATGAGCAAATATTATTTCTCCTTCTGAATATTTAGAAAGTTGTTTGGGGAAACAAAACACAAACAAACGATTTTGAGTCACTTGAATCAGGACAAATCCACAGCAAATGCAAACCCTGCCTTCCCCTTTCTTACATTCCTGCTCAGGGTCCCATTCTGTGGCCCAGAGCCACCCTGTGACCCTGCTTCAATGGCTAACTGATAAGACGAGCTGTGGTTCAGCTCCCACAGGCCAAGTAGACCCAGCAACAAAAGCCTCCTCCCACCTAACCCCAGGAAGAAGCCTGCCTCTGCTGACACCCCTCAGTTACCCTAGCTTGGTAGGTCCCCCCTCCATATGCTCAGCCGATCAGGTCCCCTGCATTGGTCTGTTTGCTACTGAGATGGTGTTGTTTTTCTTTTCTGTTTCTGACAGTGCGATATTGCATATAATAACAATTACCAATGACCTCCACTGGGTTGTCCAATCTCATTATTGCCGATGCATTTGGTACCTGCCACTGCCAATTTGCCTCAGCTGAGGTTTTATTCAGTGGGATATGATAGAGCTGTACAGCAATCTTTTTCCATTTAAATAGTTTAATTGAGGAAAGCTATCAGATGTTTCCAAATTTAATGTATACAACAATTTGCTTTTTCCTATCTCCTTTCAGAGTTGAGTTGGAAGCAAATGACATCTGATTCTTATAGAAGGAAACCAATTACATTTCGGCGTCTGCCTTCCCCGGCTTGCATATGTTTTTAAACATAAAAAGAAATTCTTAATATGTAATTGTCAGGTAATAAAAAGGGAAAAATATTTTACTTGGCGTTTATGAAGTAATTTTTCAAAAGCATAAGGGAATTACATGTTAATGTTTTATGTTTATGACTTCACTCTAATATCGTACTATTTCCTCAAGTTTGGGTGCCCCCCTTCTCTGAAGATGAGAAACTGAGATGCGAGGCATAGCTTAAATCCTGCCTTCTGCTGGAGGTGTCCTTGTGTGCACAGCTCCCGAGTCAGAGCTCTGGCCCTGTGGACCTCGGTGCAGAGTTGGCTTTCCTGTTTTAGAACTGAAGGACTTCCTGTCTCAGCTGCAAACCCCTTGGGAACAGACAGAGTTCCTTCTGCATCCTTACGTTCTCCACAAGCCTTAGGGAAGGGCAGGACACAAAATAGATGATACTCAACAAACACCTGTTGAACGAATTTACTGAATCAATTATCAGATAACTAGTAAGCAAATAATTGGAATGCTGTTATTCCAGCACCCACTGTGTGCTTCAGAAAAGCTCAGAGGAGATGTATACATGTATGTATGTATGTATGTATGTATGTATGTATGTATGTATGTATGTATTATGAACAGATAGAAGGGTAGGATGGGTGAGTAGGTAGAAGAATGGAGGGCAGGTTACTGGGTAAAGTGGTGGGTGGGTGGGTAGATGGATGGATGGTAGGTGGTTAGGTTGATGGGTAGGTGGTTGATGGGTGGGTATGTGGTAGATGAATGGGCAAGCGGTAGACAGTAAGCTAGGTGTGTAGATATATGAATAGATGGACAGACAAATGGACAAATAGAAGGACAAGTGGATAGATGACATTCAACTCACATGATATTGCCTGATATTTTCTCAGTTGATTCACATGTGACAATCCCCCAAAGCTCTCTCTTAGTTACAGGCTTACTAACACCAGGCTAAGATCATTTGTCTCTAAGCATTTTCAGGGGCTGGAGAGAAGGTAAGAGTGCTCACTGCTTTCATGGAGAACTAGAATTCAGTTACCAGCATCAACATGGTCCTCACAACCACCTGTAACTCCAGCCCTAGTGGACTGATGCCCTCTTCTGGCCTTTCTGGGTACTTCCACATACTTGTTTATATACACATGCGCGCGCACACACACACACACACACACACACACACACACGCATGCATTTTTTTCTCTAGAAATGACCAAGGGCTACTTAAAGAGTCATAAGGAACCAAGGGATCTGAATCTTACTAGCTTTATATATCAGAGGAGAAATTGATGGTCTATAAGTTTATTATAGTATTTATGGGACGTTATGACTGCAAACTTCAACTCAATCCTGGGAGGTATACCTACCAACTCTTAGCTGTCTCCAAATATCCCAAATTACAACTCAACTGATGAGACCTCATCCTTCAATGAGGGAAAAGGAGCAGGTGATGGGACTACTTCCTAAATATTTCCTCCATAGGATTGCCTGTCTGTCTCAGCTATACCTTCTTTTCCTCTCTTTGGACCTCATGGAAGAGCTGCCCATCTTACTGAAGCTGAGCTCTCCATTGTACACTGCAACCAGTGCTCTGTCCTGCTCAATCCTTTGTCCTGTCTGTGTGGCCTCCGGTCCGTCTGTTTCTCCTTTCCTGCATCACTCCTAGAAACATGTCAATGTATTAACGTGCTCTACTCTGGTTCCCAAAACAAAACAAGCGCTAACAAAGCAAGACTGCCTTCCTAACCACACATCTCTCTCTAGCAGCCGCTTGACCTCTTGCCCTCCCTTTCCAGGAAAACTTCTGGATTGTGTTTGTGGGCTTTCTCCATCTTCTTTCCTCTGGTTTTGTCCATCATGTACCCATGTGACTTCTCCTCACAGCTCTCTAAAAGTGTCCTTGTTTAGGTTCCCAGCTTTACCCTCCTGCTGGGAAACCCTATGGGTAAGATTTGGAGCTTATACTGTCCTCTTCACAAGAATTTATCACCAGAGTCTTTACCTTGGTGTTCATTCATTCATTCATTTATTTGTTGCCCATCTTGACCCTGAAGTGTAAGCTCCCTGAAAGGAAGACTTGTGATCTGTTCTAGTGGTGTGCCCTTAGTGCCCGCTCTGGCAGCTCCTCATGTAGTCAACATTGACTACATGAGGGTGTTGCCCAAAGCATTGGCTACCACCATCTAATATCTACTCCGCACCATCAAAACATAACAGAGTATCAGATTTGGAAAGGATGGTAAATTGTTTAGATCAGGGCACTCTTGATCTAATCAGGGAAGTTTTTTTGTTTTTTTGTTTTTTGTTTTTGTTCATTATCCAATTGCTAAAGTTTCTTGAAGAATTAGCACTTAAACCAAATTCTCTTGCTTCTCTGGTCAGGTTCTGTCTGTAACACCTGACCCTTTGCCATGTAGTAGAGCCTGGTGCATTATGATTCAATAAATACACTGAATCGTTCATCTTTCTTTGCACTAATGCTGTATCATCTGAGTTTTGTTTTTAAAGAGCCAGTTCCCAGGAATCAAATTGCTAGGTTAAAGGGCACCTGCATCTTATGATTTAATAATTACTTCCTAGTTTATTTCTAAAAGCATATCATGATTTACCTTACCCCAACTGGATGTGAGAGAAAGCTTTTCCCCAGCAGCTGTCACTCTATACTTCTTATAAATTTGATCATGGAAATGATTTCATCATCACTTTGTTATCTGATGACTAAGTAGAGAATTACACATCTTTTCACGTTTTTATTGACATTTGAATTTTATTTTTCTGAAAGATTTATTAATATCTTCTGGCTATTTCCTCTTTGGTACATTATTTTATTATTAATATTATTATATTTCATCCTATATAGCTATTGTTTTTTCTCAGAATTATATAAATGGTTTGTATTGGCTTAATTCTTTGCTTGGATTTCCACTGGTGTTGGCTTTAACATGTAGGAATTAAGTTCAGTTAAGTATCAGACTGAACTATTAATTATGACAGATGGCCTTTGTTTTAAGCCAGAAATTTATAAAAATAATATGAAGCCCACCAGCCAGTTTCTAGAGTTAGGATACTACACTGACTAGAGTCCAATAGAATGACTTCAAATTTTCCGCACTAAATGAGTTCCAGAGTTGTCTCCAATGAAACAGGTGTGACAGTATGCACCTGACTGGGGTGAGGTAAGGATGAAACAGTAGGTTGTCAGGAAGTGTTTAAGGCAAGTTTCCCCTTCCCATTCTCAATTATTGAATAACCTAAAAGAGAAATAAAAATCCCCAGGAATCACCTTGGATACAATTGGCAAATCGCATGTGGCCTTTAGTCTTCCAACCTGTGTTCACAGTACGCCTCCTTCTCCGGGTTTCTCCTGTCCCCCAACCCTCTCCTCTCCATATTTATAACCCAGGATTTCTAGCACATGGAAGACTGAGGCAGGTGGATGGCAAGTTTGATTCTCAGCTGTCATTCAGCAGCAGCGTTTCTCTATGCAGATGTCCTGAGCTCCTGAGATCTAGTGGTATTATTTTGTGTGACATTTTAAACATCTTGTTATTGTCCCTATTTCTTGTCATTTTGAGGACAAGACCTAGAAATGTAGCAAGAGTACCTCTCAACTTTAAAGGATCCCCCCCCCAAAACCCTTTCAATAAGCGAGCCCAACTTCTTACCTTAGAAAGAAATGAAATGAAAGTCACGTAAAACAACGTGCGCTTTTGCGTGGAGTCCATCACAGCCGCAGTAGAAGCAGTGGCTCTCACAGCTATTCATAAGTAAGCTGGACATACTCAACTGAGTGCCGCTGGGGCCTCTTCATATGAGACATTTCACAGTATGGTGAAAGGGTCGATCTGGAACATGTGTATGTATGTGCATATGTGTGTTTCTGTGTCTGTACACTGTGAACAATAGAGAGACGTGGACACGTGTGCTCCAAGGTCAGCTTCAAGAGTTTTAAGTCGTGGCCAATGACTCCTAACGAGAGAAAGCGGAGAGTCGCTTTTCTTCGTCGGTGTTTTCTTGGAAGCAGCCGGATATTACTAGAGGTAGAAGTATTTACCCCTAACTTACCCCATAGCAGAAGTGGGTAGAAGTGCTTCACCACCTTTGTGAAGCAGGGTCTAGACTCAGGTTGTCCTAAATACACTGTCTTTACAGGCAGCCGAGTTGTGCCAGGCTGGCTCCACTTATGGCCTAATGTCTAGAACCCCGGGCTTCGGCCCAGGAGAGTAAAGGTAGTTTCTTAAGTAGAAATCAAGAGCCCCACCCCCAACCCCTCTCCTGAAGAATCTAACGTAGGCCGTGGAGGGTGTGGCCACCCCCTGCCAGCCTCCCTGGGCAGGCCTGGGGAGGGCGAGCAGAGATGGGCAGCAGGGAGAAGCCCCAGCAAGGATTTCCTTGCTCCTCGGCAGCTCCTCTGCTGGCGGGGAGCAGAAGCCCAGGCTTACGGAGGAGGTCAGGGAAAGCGATTTCAATTAGAGGCGGATCACCGAGGTCTCAAGCCAACACAGACAAGTTGTGTAACACCTGCCGCGTGGCGACCCAAGTCATTTATCCTCCGTGGAGCCAGTCAGCCGGGGCTTTGCGCGAAGCCCTTGTGCACACCCCATCTCCAGTCTCTTCTTGCTGACTTTTGAAAGGGAAGGGAAATAAAGAGAAGCGGAGGAAGTGGCCCGCTGCTAAACTGCCCATCTCTGTGAGGGGGAAGGAGGAGGTGAGAGGCAGTCAGAAGTGAAGCCTCCGTTTTTTTCCTTTCCAATCTGAATCCTTCATCCTCAGCCCACCTCCCCCAGGAAGCCCCGTGGATTTGTCATGTCTGAGCGACAGAGCCCCCAAGGCTCAGGACTATTCTACCTTGGCTCTTCAGTTTGGTTTTTTCCCTACCTCCTAGTTTCAGGCCCTCATTGTGTCTAGCTGGCTGCCTTATGGCTTACATTCTAATTTCATGTTCACGGCTGGCTACGGAAGTGGAGAAGACTGCAATGGTGGGATGACGCGAACAGCAAGGGGAAGGACTCTGCTGAGGTGGTGTTGAGGCAAAAAGGTGGGAAGCCCAAATGATCATCACAAATTCTTGAAGATGCTCTCTGGGGTCTACCCTCCGTGTAGGACAAGTGTGCCGTATCTCTGCACATGGTGGGTGTGATACACCTCCATGCAGGAAGGGTGGGAGGCAGCTCCATATAGGATGGGCATGCCAGCCAAATGACCCTGTGGACTAGTCCAGCGGAGTGGTCAGCTTATGGTAAAATCTGCAAAATGGCAGCCAAATTTGATCCTATTTATGTAAGCTGCCGGTGTTAAGGCCAGTTTTAGAGGTCTGAAGTGGCCGGATATGTGGCAGCTAGGTTTTGAGTGGACAATATTCTTTCATTCTTAACTGCTCTATAGCCCTGCAAAGTGGTCTGGTCACCCTGGGAATGAAGAAAGGGCCCAACTTGGAAAGTAATTAATTTTTTTCTTTAATAGAAGATTCCTAAAATTTGTAAATCAGTCCTTGTTCTCAAGGCCTTGGGATCACCAGTTAGATAAAAAGCCTTATTAACAATATAAATGCTGTGTGGGTGCAGAAGTGTGCATGGGTACTGTGTGTGTGTGTGTGTGTGTGTGACAGCAATGTCCCAGGTGTCCTAGCCCAGAGGCCCAGGCTCTCGGCTCATACTGATACTAGAATGAATGACCTCAGCAAAGCCACTTAACCTCTGCCAAATGGGGCCTCCATTGCTTTCCAAGCCACCTCACTTGGGTATTGTGAGGATCAACCGCGATAATGGATGTGTGATACTTGGAAAGAAAGAACGTGCCTCAGGTGACAGGATGTTCACTTTGGGGCAGGGCTGCCCTCTACCAGGATGGATAGCTTGCAAATCTAGGGAGCCACCTCACCACTGAAGCATCCTCTGCTGTTAGCCACATTTCCAGCTCCCTGTTTGAATTGTTGAAAAGCTGAGTGTGCAGCCCGGGGAACCGGGAGTAGGGCAGTTCTAAACTACAACGGGCCCTTCTCCCCCACACCCCCAGGAGAATGAATTCCAGATGCATTCAAGAGCGTCCCATGAACCGAGGTCTACACTCATATTTTAGAGGAGATCTTTTTTGGTTGAGATGGGGACCATGGTTCATACTGTGAGTACTGACCACGGATGTAATGAGCACAAGTCACACATGTCATTCATCCTCAGTCCATGACTTGGATCTCTGCATTTCTTGCAAGGTCCATGCTCCTCGGGCAACTGCTCTCAAAACACCACTTCATGCTCAGTACCGTGGAGACTATGTCCTCTCAGGATAAATGACACAAGAAGGCCACAGTTTAATGCCTGCTCTTTCTGTAATCACAAAGGGTCTGTTGACTAGATTTCAACAGTGGGACGCTGATGTGCCAACCTGTGAGCCAGAAGGTAGTGTCCACAAATGGCCAAAATAAGTAAAGCATAAAGGTGACCTCATAACGGTCACCTGCATGTTTATGAACATAGTAACTGAGCTACAGGGGCCGGCAAGATGGCTCAGCGGGCAGAGATGTTTAGTGCCAAGTTGGACAACTTGAGCTTGATTCACAGAACTGCCTAGTGGGAGGAGAGAACCGACTCCAGCAAACTGACCTCTCACCTCTGCACACACACACACACACACACACACGCACACATGCCGTCCACATACTACCCCAGATAGTTAGTTAGATAAATAAATAAATAAGTAAATAAATCTACAACATTTTTTGAAAAAAAGAACTGAGCTATGCTACAGTTGGTTTTACTGACCTACTATATATATCCCCCTAACCGTACTATGTATGAATGATGTATGTGGACATTATGTGGGTGTGTATGTTAGGTATTTGGATCTAGATAAAGAAGTTATTGGCTACACACACACACACACACACACACACACACACACACACACACACACGCATGGGCAGACCAAGGCCCAGAGCAAAAAGGGTAGTTGATTTTTTTTGCGCGCGCATGTGTGTGTGTGTGTGTGTGTGTGTGTGTGTGTGTGTGTATGTGTGTTTATAATAACCAAAGTTTAATCGACAATTTCTCAGTTTCCACGCAAAGCTCAGGAGCTGCTCTTTCATTTATCCTAATTTTCCAAAGTCCAGAATTTACAATGTTTCTGTTTTTAGGCATTATTAATAAACGAAGGTGTGTTAGGATTTCTGATAGTAAAACCACTTCAGCAAAGCAGGATGCACTCTGATTATTGTAGGCAGCTCTAACACGTTATGATCTGCTCCTCACTCATCAGATTTTTTTTTGAAATTGTCTGATTAAAGCTGACTCTGGGGGCTGGAGAGGTGGCTCAGTGGTTAAGAGCACTGGCTGCTCTTCCAGAGGACCTAGGTTCAGTGCTCGGTACCAACACAGTGGCTCACAACCATCTGTAACTCCAGCTCTAGGGGATCTGATGGTCTCCCTCGCCACCCGGCATGCACATGGTACACATACACACATGCAGGTGAGCACTCATACATTAAACATCAAAATAAATCTTTTTAAAAAGCCTGACTCTGGTGAACAAGGTATACCAGGACAACTCTAAGACCACAGCAGGCATTTCTCAGACCCTTGTACTTTCTGTCCTGCTCTCACACGGCAGAGCAGACAGTCCTTGACAGTGTGACTACAGGAAAAACCGTGCTGCATATATGGCACGGGTCAAAACATCACGGCTCTGCAAATGCATAACTCAGTAGCAAACGAACATGCAAATTAACATTTAGAAGGATATATCCAATATGACACCATGCATATTCATAAACACTCACTAGCATCGTTTGCTCATATGCATGCAGATTCTTCATAAGAAATGTCTCAAATGGACTGGAAGAACGGACGCTAAATTGATGATGGTAGTGGCCAGGTCCTGGATCACAGAAGAGGTTGGTGAGTGAAGAGGCAGGAGAGAACAAGGGGGTGTGCCAACTATCCCCAGGCTCTTATATAATACAACAGTGGGGATGTGATGCAATAGGAGTAACTATCGATTCGACATGGCAGCCCTTTCAGTCTGTCTTGTTGGTTTATTTATTTTTCCACAACTTTTTTTTTTAATTTCAGAAAAGCAAAAACAAAAGCAAGCCAATGAGTGACTAGGAGCGCATGGAGCCACTCAGCCCTCCACTCTCTGGGTGCCAAACGTCCTTCAAGGCTGAGTGGAGCCTGTCATGCCTGTGGACCCTGCGCTCGCTCTTCAGCTTCTGGCGCTCTCTGCAGCATGCCCTTGGCCCTGGGAGTGTGCTGGCTTGGTCACTTGTGTCTCATATATTTTCTGTTGTCACTGTCACTGAGTCCTGTCTCCTGGAGGTGTGCACATTCTTTTCACACCTCTTCTGAGCACAGATGGGCTCAAGGGACACTCAGAAAGGACACCTTTCCATGTAAAACCCTTTCGGATTTCATTTGACTGCAGCATCTATCAACTGAGGAACCTCAGACCGACCAAGCCGCTTGAGAATGAGTTGATACCTTTTATTGCAGGCATGAATTTCTCAATCTCGGTCATCCATAAGCATGTGAAAGGGGTCGTCTTTATGAGCAGAAATCTTTCTTTTCACACTTCTGACCATGATGGGAAACAAAATAGGTTCTGACTCTCTTGCAACGAATTTTCACATCTCTTGTCTCAATATTCTCCTGCCCTGAGTGGAGCACCTCAGCTCCTACTGGAGCTGTCCTCTGCCCCAGGTCACATGTCTATCCCCTTGGAACCTATGGATCTGTTTCTAGTTACTAGTTACACCTGTAGTTGACTTCTGTAAAAAGGTGCCTTACTCATCCTCCCTTCCATCTTTACTCTGGACAGAGGTTCTTTGCCATATCCAACCTGATACCACATGCCAGAAGCAATCTCTCTTCTTGTGGTGAGCCACCCTTCCTACATCATCTTGTAGTTACTGGGTTGGCCGTATGTACTTTGAGGATCCAAATTCCTTGGAGACAAGGATGCTGGGAGGTAGTTGAGGTTTTGGCTGCAGTTCACAATAACTGTGACCCACATAAAGCTGTACACTAAGAATCACATTTTAGTATCCCCTTGAGGGCAAAAAAAAAATGTCCTGTGCACATAATGCTAGGTCACATAACCTTGTCTAGCAAGTCAAGAACATCTTAAACCCAGGTCTCCTGACTCTAACTGGCCTTGCCCACACGGTTGAGGTAAAACCAGCCTCACCTGAACCTTGAACCTAAGTGCGTCCTGTGGGATGCTAGGAGCTTGTGCTTTCTCTCGTGCTGAGCCTGTGTCTGGTTTCTAAACCTCAGCACACTCACTTCCAGGGTCCCTGGAGAGTGTCCAGTTAGCTTCCTCTTGTGCCCAGAGCCCTGACTCTGACCACAGTGCTCAGTTGTAGATCAAAGGCATGGGGTCCCTCCTCTCTGCTCATACCATCTGTAAAATGGGTCTTTGATACTTAGTCAAGCCCCTTCATCTTTGAAGCTCCCTTTGTCTCTTATCACTCAGCTTGTCAATTTACAAAAGACTGTGCCAAAGGTTACGGGCAGATTCTAAAGGGCTCTGGCTTCAGGATTAGAAACACAGTTTTCCACTGTGGCTGCTCTGTTATCTTTTAAAATAAAATGGGAGTAAAATGGGTTGCTGAGATACCAACTCTGGGCTGTAATTCCCACCCACTCAGAATCCCTTAAGGCTCTGGTCTAACCTGGCCTGCCTCCCCTCCTCCCTCTAGGCACCTGACACTGGTAATACTTTTTTCCCTTTTGAGATTACAATTCCAGCATTTCTCTCTTCCCTTTCCTCCCTCAAAACTCTCTCTTATACCCCCTCCTTACTCTCTTTCAAATTCATGGCCTCTTTTTTTTATTAATTGCTATTGCATGCATATATGTATATAAATATATACCCCAAAATACGACCTGCTCAGTCTGTATAACGCAACTTGTATGTTTTCAGGGCTGGCCATTTGGTTGGGCATTTTCATTGTCCAACCCAAACCCTACTCCGGTCCCATAGCAGCTATCCAGGACCCTGATATAGTCGCCACAGCCCCCTGGCCAACTTGGCTCTGTGCTGGGGGTGAGTCAGTCCAGAAGACTCCTTTCCAGGGGCAAGGGCAGGGGTGGGACTATGAAGGAGGGGTCCTGGCTCCACTAAGCCAAGGAGAACTGTTAAGCCTCTGCACCCCACCCCCTCTAGACTGCTGATCAAAAGAGAGAGGCAAACAATGGCCGGTGAATGGGAATCAAATTGAGTTGGGGCATCGGACAGATGGGGCCTGCCAGGCGTCCACAGCCCGTCCTATTCATTGAAAAAAAAAATAAAAGATAATCCTCCCTGAAGCTTTGAGAGAGGTGGGAGGTACTGGATGGGGGTGGGGTACTGACTGGGGGGCCCAGATGTTTTTCAGACCTTTAGGATCCCAGGCCTTGGCAATCTTGCCCCGCAGGCTGTTTGTCTCTCTGTACTTGGGGCTTGGAGTTTTGTGTATTAGGTCTTCTTAAAAGGGATATCACTGTGCTGAAAAGCTGGGGGCAGCTCGGGGCCACCTTGCGCATCTCCAGGAACATGTGTGGGACAGTTCCATCCAAGAATGTTTGCAAGGCAACTCAGATGGGCAGAGCTTTCCAGTCAGAAGAACTCTAAAGCCTTCATTTAGTCCTAGCAGTGACCATGACTGAGTTAGATGCAGAAGACTTGGTTAGCTGCCTCAGTTCCTAGATGAGGAAAGTTAGGTGATTGCAAGTGACATGGTCACTTTGTCCAGTCTCTCAGCAAGGCATCCTCTACCAAACCTGCAAAGTGCACGTGTGTTTCATGTCTGGGATCACCTAAACAACACAAATCTGCTCATGGCTCTGTACGCTCTCCACCCTGTGTGCTTCCATTTGTAGAGTTTCTTACTGATGAAAATCACCTCTGTCTGCATCTCCTTGGACCTGTGCTCACCCCTGCACACACAGATGCATGTCCCAGACACATACTGGCCTTTGCTCTGGACCCATGCTTCATCCTTCAAGGGGCCAAACTAAATGAACTCTGAGATAGTATCTTAATCCCCATATTGTATTACAAATTTGTTCTTTGAAAGTTGTCTGCCGGAAAAGAGAAGGTTACCCCAGTAATGGGGAGGAGGGATCAAGAGAGTAGCCTGAGAAATCAGGTGTCAAGCTGACCTTTTGGAGAGAGCCAAGTGCTCATTCTTCCTATTGATTCCTTTCAAGGAAGATGGAGGTACTTTATCTCCCAGCTGTTGAGTTAGAGGCAGGGCCAGCGCCATGGAGAAACAAAGACAAAAGTCTCAATCTCCTATGAATAGGAGCACACAGAGGAAAAACACCACTGACCCACATCTTTTAAAACCTCATCACAGGACTGGCCATTCTACCATTAGAGACATATTCCATTAAGGTAAGTATTGCCCTCCTTAATCTTGGGAAACAGTAACTCATCTCCTGGATCCTACTTGGGAAATACATTAGGTCTTGTACATATAGTATTTCTCAGTTCCTGAATGTATTTTAAGTGAAGATTTTCAAGCTCCACTCCTGAGATGATCATACATTCATTTATTCATTCATCCAACAAATATGCACTGAGCACCACCTTACATAAGTGATGCTAATCCAGATACAAAGGCTGAGTGTGGCGGTGAATTGGGTAGAGATGGTCTTAGCATCTTGATGATGGCGGAAAAGAGACAGTAAATGAACAGATAAGGATCAAAAATTCCAGATGGTTCCACAAGTGATGTGAAAACACTTTAGTGGCACAGGGAAGGCACCCCAGAGAATGTAGACAGGAAATGAGAGCTAACTGAGGTAGTCAGCTGGTTGAAAATGACTCTAAGACGTGTAGTTTTTTGTTTTGTTTTGTTTTGTTTTGTTTAAGATTTAAAAAAAAAGAAAAAAGAAAGCACTATGTGCTCTTAACCTCTGAGCCATGGTTAACTCTCCAGCCTCAGAAATGTGGATTTTATTTTGAGATCTAAGGGATACCATGTTGTAAGCATGTTGTTGAATAGAAAGGTGGTTTAACCTGATTTTGCTTTTTGGCGTGTTTGTGTGGAGGTGGGCTGTGTATGTGGGTTTGCACACCCACACTTGAGAACTCAGAGGCCAGATGAGAACTCCAGGTGTCTTCCTCCACCACTCTTCACCCTATTCATTTCAGACACGACCTCTCACTGAACCATGAGCTCACCATTTGGGGTAGGCTGGCTGGCCAACAAGCTTCTGGGGTCTGCATGCTTCTGCTCTCAATACTGGGGGCCACAGGCACATTCAGCCATGTCTGTCATGTTATGTGGGTGCTGGGGATTTGAACTCAGTTACTCATGCTTGGATAGAAAGTGCTGTTATTCACTGACGTGTCTCCCAGGTCCCTAATTTGATTTTCAGTAGTAGGAAAGATGGACTGAAGGAGACAGATGAGGAGGCAGGAAGCTCAGCTGAAAGGCCTTGTAGTGGTCGCTGGGGAGAAGTAACAGGAACCTACAAGGGTGCTGGGCAGACTGGTGGAAGACTGGAGGAGCTCTGGGTTAGAATGTGGAGTCCTGGCTGATGATCTGCCGGTGTGGGTGAGAGAGTGTGAAAACTGCCAGAATTAAAATGAAGTTACTTGTGTCAAGTCCAGATTTTAAAAACTAACAACAAATAAAGCCAAGTGGCTATGAAGGAGGGATCTCATGCATGTATGAGAATTTTTCTCAAGAGACTGTGCCAGAACCACAATCTTGTACAAACTTGCTGTACTTCTGCAAAGGTCTTGACCCAGTAGCTGTCAGCTCACACTTGTACTGGGGCCCCCTTGTTCTTGAGGCTTAATCTCCTTGTTATTAACCCTATGCCCAGTGATTATTGTATCAAACATCTTATACTTTGCCTAAGTTATGTCTTTAAAAACTTGCTCTTGCCTCATCTCCTTGCATAAGAACATAACAATTGCAGGACTCTGCTAATCAAAATGAATTTATTCATCTTTGTAGACTCTTCTTGTGTTATTTGGGTTGACAGGAGAATGAGAGTGAGAGAGAAAGAAGGACCAAGGGCCACCTCTGTCTTTAGTGTGACTCCAGGTGAGGACTCTCATTTTGTTTACTGAGATGAGGACAGGGGAAAGCTCCCAGGAGAAAACCAAGGCAATGACTTCCACTGGCCACACGAAATTAGAAATGGGTTTTCTCTTCATCTGCAACAATGAGCACCAAGCAACCCAGCACCAGAGTCTTAGCAAGTCCTGTAGCTGGAGAGACTAATATGGCAGCTGTGAAGAGCGGCAGGAATTTAAAACATCCACTTAGATGAGACACTCAGAAAGTGGATAAGGAAGAGGTCCAGGAGCGGTCCAGTCTCCACAGCTAGTGCATGAGAGTTAGGAGGGAGAACAGCATAAAGATCTGCTTGGTTAGGAAGACAGAGGAGCAGGCATGAGGAAATGGGGGGGGGAGTTTAGAATCCTTTTTAAAGCAAAGAAACCCTTAGAGTCAGACACCCAAGTGGGTCTGAGAGAGGAGTTGCTGTCTTCTTTCATCCATTCATATTCATTCATGTCAAAAATGGGAAACTGAGGCTCAGAGATGTGAAGTGCTGCTTCAGGGCCCAGACTACCTCCAGCCAGGGTGAGGCCATAGGGTTCCTGCCCCAGTGTGCTGGCTGGTCTTGCCAACTTGACACACACCAGAGTCATCTTGGAAGAGTAAAACCTCGCTTGGGGAATTGCCTTCATCAGATTGGTCGGTGGAGGCATTTTCTTGACTGTTGATTGATGTGAGAGGGCCCGGTCCACTGTGGGCTGTGCCATCCCTGGGCAGATGGTCCTGGTTGAATAAGAAGGCCAGCTGAGCAAGCCATAGAGAGCAAGTCAATATGAAGCATTCCTCTATGGTCTCTGCATCGGTTCCTGTTTCTGGATTCCTGGTTTGAGTTCTGGCTTTGGCTTTTGTCAGTGGTAACCGATAAGTCAAATAAACCCTCTCCTCCACCGCATTGGTTTGGTCAGCATTTTATCACACTATCAGAAAGAAAACTAGGACATCTGTGAATGGGCCTATGGGAGGTGAGCCAGCTGGGGAGGCTCTGGCGTGGGGGGCGGGGGGACTAGCAGGACATCTGTGTCTCAGATTGCACTTCTGCTTTCCTACCTGTTCCTTTCCCAAAGGGCTTTGGCATGTTCTATAGGGGAGAAAAAGTAATTATCTTCTTGCCCATCCCTAGGTTCATGGCTGAGGTTCCTATAGCCCATCACCAAGAGAAATGGAGCATTTTCCCACTACGTCTCTCCTTCCCACTCCCCTTTGTCCCAGTGCTGGAGATGGAAGCCAGGGCCTCCTCATGTACGATAGGCAAGAGCTATACATACCACTGAGTGATGCCCCTAGCCTCCAAGTTATTTAATGTAGGTTTGAAAGGGCGGCAGAGTCTTCAAAATGAAGATCGAATGAAACATGGAAATGTGTATTCCTAAGCTTAGCTTCGATGCAGAGCAGACAGGCATGTAGAAGCACCATTACCCAGATGCTGAGTGATTTCGTTGCAGGCACTGGAACTTGGGCAAACCCATTGGTTTAGACTCTTCTGGGTCCCGAATCTCCAGTGATAGAGACGTGGCTCTCCTCTGGGAGGCTATCTCTCACGTGATGCTTTTATGAGCATTTTTTTTTTTTTTGAGTAGGAGATTCTTCATGGCCTGCTTCAGGGGAGAAGGGCACCAGGAGGTGAGAGGAGCCTCCTGCTCCCACTGTGTTCTCAAATGCCAAGGTACCACGCGTGAGGGTCCTGAACCTAATCAGTCTCTGAGCAGATGGGCCTAGTGTTAACTGTTTTGTGTAGTTTACACACTCACCTTCCTTTCTTGGGGGCCCTGCACTCAATGACTCCGTGGGAGAAGACACAGATAAATGGACTTAGAATCGTCCGTAGCACAAATGGGCTGTTGTGGTTTAGCATGGCCCCAGAGGACTCTGTGTTGAACACTTGGTCCCCTGATGGAATTCCTGGAAGGTGGTGAAAAACTTCCGAGCCTAGTTGGAGCAATCGGGTCCTGGGGGGTGTTCTCTTGAAGGGTACAATGGACACTGTCCTGCCCCATATTCCTGGCTGCTACTGGTAAAGTTCTGCCTTGCCTAAGGCCCTAAGCGTTGGGGCTGTGAACTGAAACCGTGAGTTGGGGTAGTCTTCCTCTGTGTTGTCTGCTCATGTATTTTGTCTGCAGCAGAGAGCTGACTAACACCATGGTCTCTCATACGCTGACATAATCTTAGGGTGTAGTGACAGCCTTGAATCCAGCAAGAGGCCTAACCAGGACCAGAGGGATTCAGTTCCAGCCATATGTGCTAAATTACTTTCTTCCTCTGAGCTACGGTGTCCCCTTCAGACAGGCAGAGAGGGCTCCCTCTGGAGTCTTCCAGCATGGTGGCTTTAGAAACACCTTGACACCTTCCTGTAAGGGCCTGAGGAGGGTCCCATCAGGACCTGATTCCTGGCTAACGCACGCCCACATCTGTTGATAGGCCAGTTCTGACACAAGGCCAGTCCCCTACTCATGGAAATCCTTTATCGTACTGCTGGGTGAGTCCTCTTGGTGACTCATGTTCTGATGCTCATGTTCATGAGCCTGTTGGTGTTTCCGGTCTAACAAAAGCCTTCACCTGGGGCAGGGGTTCACCTCCTACTTTGTGTACTCCAGAGGTTCTAGATATGCTTGATAATGGGAAGCCAGTGGGCTGCAGACCAAGAAGGGCAGACATAGTCATTTAATTTCTTGGAATCCTTATTTGAATCCAGAGGCACACTGTCTAACAGTTGTTATTTTACTTGTTTTTGCTTCAGCCTTAAAAAAAAAAAAATAAAACCCACACAGGAGAGGACAAAGGTCTTTTCCATTTCTATTCCTAAAGCAAACCAAGTCATATAATCAACTGGGCCAGTGTGGCGCTGGTCCTAAGCATCCAGCAGGTATTTGCGGCTGATATGACAGAGGAATGAAGTGCTTGTGAAAACCAGCTGATTAGTCCCACAGCAGGGAATGAATCCGCGTCCACGTTCATCGATCTTCTCCTCATCTTTGTCAACACCTGTGTGACCCACTTCTGCACCCTGCTGGGCAACTCTGGGCCCCAAAAGTGGCAACAGAGCAATTCCTGGGAGACACTGATGTGCCAGGGAGCTGCCTTCCACTCAAAACGTGGGTGTGTGGGGCAAACCCCCTTCAGAGAGCTTTCAGGGGCTAGGAGGAGGTCTTTGTTTCTCCACATGCCTCCCTACACAGTAGTCTTGTCTACTGTGCAGCTCGTGGGCAACAATGCTCTGGCCCTCAGTGCTTGGCAACTACAAAATTATTCTTGCAAACGGAGGGGGGCGGGGAGAGGGAGAGCAAGTGAGCTGAAACTTCAAAATAAAATTAAACTCTAATCAAATGTTCTCCAAGTCCAGTGTTTTGCCAACTGTTCATCCATGACTCTAAGCAGAAGTTAAATATCAATGAATTTTCACTTACTCTGTACAAACACATTCATGTGTCGTCTTCACTGTAATGTGAGATGGAGTCATCCAAAGTGAGAAGCTACTGAGCTATAGAGGGGGACACAGTGACTCAAAACCAAGGCTCCTGCAGTGACACCAGGACCCTCAGGACACCAGAGACACGCCGAGGAGCAGGTCACAAGGCATCAGGAGGGATGCCTTGGGAATGAATAAAATCTACTTTATTATTTTCATCCTTTAGCATCCAGACATATCCATCATGTCCCTGGGTGCTGACACCTCTAGAATGGTCTAGAACCATAAGTCCAGATGTTTGCAATATGGGCATATTTGGGGATAGTGAGCCAGAGCTAGGCAAACAGATGTGCCTGGAACACTTCCCACTTCATGACACCCTGTGGCTTTTAGACAATCTAATAACCAGGAAACCTGTAGTGCTAACACAGACTGGCTGGTATTTACATACATTTACCCCCAAACTGCTCCAGTATCTTTCTCTAGCCTTTCATTTTCATTTTTAATTGAAATACTAATAGTTCAAGTGTCCTGAAGCTCACCCTTTAAAGAGTGTAATAACATGATGTTTGGTATCACCTCGGAGTCTTGCAGCTGTGGCTTCTGTCTAACTCCAGAGCGTTCTCATGGCTCCTGAGACTCACTCCTCAGCCCTCACTCTCCTCAGCCCCATGCAACCACTTGTGTCCTCTCTGCTTACGGAAGTAGTTGTCCTAGACATTTCAGATAAATGCAGTCATGCAATCTGTGGGGTGTGTGTGTGTGTGTGTGTGTGTGTGTGTGTGTGTGTGTGTGTGGTTTGTCCATGTGCATGTAGAGACCGGAGATCAACCTTGGGTTGCTCATCTTTAAGTTGTATAATTTACACTCTTAATGTTGAGTTATTGGGAATTTTACATTGTGGAGCCAAATTTGTTCTTAGGCACAAGAGATGTTTCCTCTCGTCCTGTACACTGTCTTTTCACTTTCCAGGTGGACACTTCCCTTTGATGCACAAAAGCTTTTCATTCTAATGAAGTCTAAGTTTCCTCCTTTTGTTTCATTTAAGATATCTTCCAATGATCTGAACTCCTGGAGATTTATACCTACACTTCCTTCAAGCCGATGATCTACTTTGAGTTAAGTTCTGCACATGATTTGCAGAAAGGAGTCCAACTTCATCTTTTGCATGTGGTTATCCTTCTGGTCCCAGCGTCATTTGTTGCAAGCACTCAGGCTTTCTTATTGAATTGTCTTTTTGCCCTTATTGAAAATCAATTGGCCGTGAATGGGAGGCTGTATTTCTGGATCATCAGTTTC
Source organism: Peromyscus nudipes (assembly GCA_902168325.1). NCBI lineage: Eukaryota > Metazoa > Chordata > Mammalia > Rodentia > Cricetidae > Peromyscus > Peromyscus nudipes. Next base: position 38,867 of record CABHPH010133529.1, read on the forward strand.
ATTCCACGGCTGTATGTGTATCCTTATGCTAATACTGCAGCCTTGGTTCCCACAGCTTGTAGAGTGTGGTCCTTTTTAGTGTTTTGCCTTCTTTTGTTAAAGTTTTTCCTGAATATTTACTTCTTTCTAATACTATTGTAAATGGAAATCTCTTTCTAATATCATTCTGGAGTATTCATTGCTCATGCTTAGAAAAACAATTGATATTTGTCTATTGATTTGTCTCCTACAACTTTGCTTAACTTAGTGCTTAGTTTTCATAATTGTTTTTTAGATTCTTCAGGATTATGTACATGGAAGACCATGTCTTATATGGTTTTATTTTCTTTTCCTTACTTAATTATCCTGGCTGGAACATTATACATTAAATAGAATTGTCAAGAGTGGACATTTTAGTCATATTCCTGACCTCAATGACGTTTTTCAGCCTCCTCAGTAGGCATGATGCTAAGTGTAAGTTTCTCAGGGTAAGACATTCTCTTCTATTTTCAGTGGTTGAATGTAATCCTGAAAGGATGCTGAGTTTTTATCAAACCCAACCTGTACCTATTTTCAGTTTTCTGTACCTATTGAGATGATCATAGGGGTCATGATTCTTAGTCTATTAATATGATATTTTACATCAATAGACTTTCTTGTTTTGAGCCAACCTTGCGTTCTTGCAATGCATTCTACTTCCAAGACTTTCATTTTCTAAACTACACATATACTAAAACAAAACAAAACAACAACAACAAAAAACCCAAAACAAAAAGCAAATAAACAAACAAAAAACCCCTCTTTGTTACCTTATTTAAGAGCTGAAGTCAATACATGTAAAAAGTAGCATTTCTTTAAAAATCCAAAATGTCTGAGCCAGTTAGGGGAAGTCTCCTGGCTCAGGGAGTTTCGAAGTTTAGAATTTCACATCATCCCTACCAGTGTATCTTTGAATAAGAGTAGACTAATGTCTATTCATATACTCATGACCCTCCCTAGAGAATATAGTAAACATAGAGATACATTCTTCTTTTCCAAAGTTATGCCAGAGGATTTGAGAAATGGGGAAAAGAGAAAAACTATCCATAATCTTAATGCTTTGTCAAGACTATGGACAGCACTTGGGAAGACAAGGACGAAGTTAGTTGAGACATACAGAAAAAAAATAATCTTTTGTGGGGAAAACAATTCTGCAAATTTTGATAAATGCTTGTAGTCATGGAACAAGGAACCCCAGTTGTACATGCCATCAAAAGTATCCCCCAAGCTCCTTGATGTCAGTCTCTTCCTCCATGTGGAGGCCCTGCAAACCACTGGTCTGTTCTTGTCTACAATGTCGCCTCTTCCAGAATGTCATACAAATATCATAATGTGACACACAGTCTTTGAAGTTTCGCTTCTTCCACTTAGTAACACAGCATCTGGAATTAATATGTGTTGTGTGCATCTGTATCTTGCTATTGTTGCTGCTCAGTATTTAACCCACTCTATGGATGTATTGGTATTTGTTACTCATTTGACAGCTGATAAACACTTGAGGTTTTTTTTGTGGGGTAGTTATGGATATTAAAGCTGCTATAAGTGTTCTGATCCATGCTTTGGTGAGGATATTATTTTATTTCTCTTAGGTAAATATTTAGAAGTTGGGTTGCTTGGTCATATAGTGGCATGTTTAGCCCAATAAGAATTGCCCAACTGTTTTCCTAAGTGACTATATGGTTTTTCAGAGTTGCCATTGCCACACTGTTAACAGGCGGGAGGGACGTCCAAATGCTCACAGACTTGTTAAAACTTGGTGTGGTTGGTTGGCTTTGTTTTGCTTCGGTCTTGGTTTTTATCCCCTCTAGGAGCGTAGTGATCTCAGTGACTGACATCATTTTGGTGTGTTTCTGTCTTTTTGCACATGTGTTTGTTTCGTACATAAGGGACATCCTAGTAGGCCTTCAATTTCATGGACCAGCTTTTCCTGTAATAGTAAGAAGAGCCTTTCCCGCATGGTGACCTTGTAAGACTGGAGAACATTCACAGGGTGGACACGATGCAAGCGCCTCCCGTGGGGCTGGCTGGTTCTTGATTTTTGTCATCCTAAGCCACACTGCAACAAAGAAAGACCTCCCCAGATTAGTTTTGCCATCTTCTGGGACAGTTTTTAAGGGTAGAGTCCCAAAAGTGGGGTTCCTGGGTCAAAAGTATAAGTACTTTTATGTCTTTGGATTGCTTTCTGAAAGGTTTCTTCTACTTACAAGATCACCAGGGATATACAACAGTAACCGTTTGAGATACTGGAATGAAAAAAACTTCTAAAAATTTATTTTATTTATTTATGTGTGCGCATGTATGTATATGCACATGTGCACACATGGAGGCCGGAAGGGGGCATTGGATCTCTTGGAGCTGGAGTGTTTCTGGAATATCTGGCTTCTTATACGGGTACTGGGATCTGGGGTCCCCATAATCACACAGCAAGAACTCTTAATCACTGTGCTGTCTCTCCCTGACCCCCAGCAAAATTATTTTAGAATAGTTATTTATCAGGACATGGTGATACACCTTGTAATTTCAGTACCAGGGAGTCAGAGGCAAGAGTATTGACTCAAGTTCAAGGGCAACCTGCTCTAAAAAGGTGAGTTCTAAGATAGCTAGACTACTGTGTACATGAACACACACACACACACACACACACACACACACACACACACACAC
>CABHPH010133530.1:0-11593 GCA_902168325.1 Peromyscus nudipes
ATGTCTGGGCAGAGAAAGGTATACAAAGCATGAGGAAACAGGCACTCACTTTCTTTAGGTTGAGGATTTCGTAGAGGTAAGAACTAGTGGCTGGCTGCTCTGTTTCTCAGATATTTCAGCTTTCACCCTGATATCTGGCTCTGGATTTTTTTTTATTAAAATACCATCTAAGATTCAAACAGCAAGGATTCTTTGAAGGGATATAACTGATATAATGAATATATGTGTAGATGTATGTGTGTGTATGTGTTTGTTCTGATGTGCCACTGTGGATGGGTGTGTGAAGGTAAGAAGACAACTTTCAGGAGTAGATTATCTTTCTACATCATATGGGTCCTAGGGATCAAACTCAAGTAGTCAAGTACCTTTATTCACTGACATATCCCACCTTTGTGTTTTCTAAGAATTCCTTTGAGAAATAAACATGGTAACTTCCAGAGTAATACAGCAATAAGTGGTGTGGTGGGAGATATGGAGTTGTAATGAACAGAAGCCATTGCCACTGATGAGTTTGGTTTGCAACATTTTTTGTTTTCCTGCATTTGTGTTAATAGTGGAAATGTGGCAAAGGAAAGCAGGTATGAATGCTTAGTCACCAAACTGAACTGGAAGCGTTCATTCTTTTGGAGGGCACATGCCATTATCTATTCTGTTATCTAAGCTGGAATGACTCTTCCCCTTTTTTCTGTGACTATTATAACATCTTTTAAAACACATAACAAATTCCATTAATTCGTGAAAGCATTCTATAAATGACACCAGTTGTCTTTACTTATTATCTGTCAATTATTGTTCAGATAATAGAATTACAAACTTGCTTTGGGTATCTGACATGTCCCATTAGTCCTTTTCTATGAAACAATACATACTATTCAACTCCAGAGATGGATATGTGTTCTAAAAACCAGCAGAACTTCCTTTGGTGATAGTGACATAGTCACATACAGATACCTTAATCAACCCAGTCCAAGTCAAAGATAGTGTTGGGACTTAGACCAGAAGTATCAGAAACAGTCTAAAGGTCTTTAGAGGAACTGCCAAGCAGTTGGGCTAGTACTCTAATGCTTTTGGTGTTTATCTTCCTCACAAAACATCACTGAGTAAAGAAAACATGGAAAAATAGAGTGAACTGATGAAAACAGAGATTTCTGTAGCATGAACAGAAAATCTAGGTCATTTATTATTTTCAGTTAATTTTAGAGCTTTTCAATACTCATGAACACTAAGTTACATAAATCAGGCTTTATAATTCAGGCCTATTCTTTAAATTCCAAATAAATTTTTATTCGTTCCCTGAAAAACAAATGCCTGCCTGTGTTTTTCTGTGGTGCTTGGGTGCACATCTTTTGAGCATTATTCCTTTATCCATTGTCTATCTTGAAAACTTTTAGTATGGACATATAACAAATAGAGTTGTGAAGAATCACCAAGTAGAAGACTTCTTTCTTACTACTTGAAGCTGACCTGAAGATTCGACTGTACCTTCCAGCTGTCAGTTCATTCTGCAGTGAGCGTCTACTGAAGTAAGTTGATTATATCTAATAAAATATAAGTAATACATATTTGTACAGAGTTTAAGAAGCACTATCAGCTGTTCTTTACACACTCAACATCACACAGTACTGTTTGTAAATTAACATCTATTCTGAAAAGTTTGTTTTTGCATTTCAGCTGAAAATTTGTGTGTCTTGTTCCCAGGTATTTTTTACTCAAGTTATTTTCAGGGCTCTAAGATAATTTATGATACTCTGAAGATAAATGTTTTATGAATTAATGTTGAAATGTATTCAACATTTTAGTCTCCTCAATAAGTTAACTCTGCTAACTATTAAAATGAAATAAATGTAGTGACCCAACCTGCCTTAAGCCGTGAGTTTATTATTTCACACCCCTTACCACCACTCCATTCCCATCTGTATCCCAGCCTTCTATATTCATTGTTAACACTCTCATGGATGTGGAGCTTCTATTATCTTTATTAACACCTAATAACTGAACATTTGAATGATGCTCAGTGTGACATTTATGTGCAAGCACACATTACACTGATCAAATGCAGACTCCCTTAATCTAGCCTCCTACTGCAATTTCCAAAATATAGTAAATGCTATTCTTAGAGCTTTTGATGTGTTTGTCCTTGATTGTATTCCTTTCTTTATATTTTCTTCCAAAGTCCTTTTTAAATTAGGGATGTTCATGTAAAGCTTCATTTGTTTCATTTAATGCATTCTCTTTTGCTTATTCAGTGGAATAATTTGTCATTGATAGCCTTAACTGCATCACTCCAGGCTTCTATTACTTTAACTTTATTTCCATTGAGAGTTCCAGACCATTGAATTATAACTGCTTTTCCTATGACTTCTCTGATCTGAATGTCAAGGGTAGGCAGCATCTTTAACCTGTATCTGTACCTCCATCTTCAGGTGTCAAGAAGAAACCCCAGAGATAATATTCTAAGGAATAAACTGTCTCTCATAATGTTTTTAATGAAAGTTCTGTTACTCTCTGAGCTCCAGTGATGCCTGCCTCTATTCTTGCTTCCAAATGTAAAAGAGAAAAAGAAAAACATACTTTCTTTTTGCAAGTTCATATTGCCACTCACCCTCCTTGCAGTTCTATATTCTGTCTCTAGACTACCAAACTATGCTCTTCATTTATTTATGCCAGTTTTCATAAACAGCCAGATATCCTGCGGCATGCTCTATCCCCTGAATTTTAATACTTCCATGCATGGTGCATCCTCTTTTCTGATACATCTCTTGTTTGATTGGGTGACAATTGTCATTCTATTCAATGTCATGAACCTCATGATATATGTTCAATGAAAACACTTTTGAATTTTCTATCAGTTTTCTCATAAGCATCTTTATTTTTACAGCAGTTACTTTTCGTGGTCATCTCTTCACCTACCACCTTCCTTCTGGTGGTAGTATACTCTTTGAACTAGCTTTATACCTTTAAATTAGAAAGTTTGTACCCCTTACCATTACCAGACAACTATTCTTTATTTAATTTATTCAATATTGAGTAACAACTTGCTAGACTATATAGCTTTGTCTCTTCTGTATACTATAAATTGACTAATATCCTAAAATGATATCCTTTATCCTTAGAAGAATTAGTTATTGGTCTATGAACATATATTCCAATACTATTTGTATCACAATTATTGATTCAGTACTCAATAGACTATCATTCTAACAAACAATTCAATCCAATATGTTGCCCCTTCTCTTTCCAATACTTTTTCATTAAGAACATTCATAATAGTACTATATACATTCGCATTATCAGTAAATGTAACTAGTCAATAATATTGATGTCAGGTACCATATTCTTGATCTTCTTGACCTTCCAGTTTTCAAAATTTTTTTCTATTTCTCTGACTTAAATTTCTCTGACTTTAATTCAGCTCCCTATTTCTTTTCCTAATGACTCTTTGATCTCATTAGTTTCTAACCTATTGGTACATACATGCTATTATTGCCTTTACCTCTTGATGCTTCTCTTCTCTATTTATTCTACAGCACATCATTATGATCACACACTGTTTTGTCATCTCGGAAATCTATATTAGCCAGACGTTCTATTTTAAATGATTGAATCTATCAAACCTATTACAAAAAAGTGAAAGGTCTAATAGCAAATAGCATCTAGAGCAGGAGATACATCTCAAAACATCCTCAAAGCAGGCACTTGCAACATCCAACAGAGACTACTGAAGTAGCGTGATTATAGAGCAAAGGTAACATCCTTGTGTGATGTTTTGTTTGTGGTCTAACAAATAAAGCTTTTTTGAAGATCAGAGGGTGCAGCTACCCATTAGTTAACCATGTGGAGGTCTGTACAGAAAGGAGACAGGAATTGATATGGCTGGGTAGAGAGAGGAACATAAGGCAGGCAGAGACAGGAGCTCCCCCTTTTCAATCTGAAGAGTCGTGGAGGTAAGAGGTGACTTTGGCAGCTCCTTTACTTCTCTGATCTTTCAGCATTTACCCTGATATCTGACTCTGGGTTTTTAATGTTAAGACTAATTAGAATTCATGCTACACACCCTTAAATTAGAGTTTACAACACCCAGAAGAAATAAACCAAGGAAGCCATGTTGAGACAGTCAACTGAAATTCATAATTGAGAGTTTTGTTCTACTTTCTTTTACCATGGATGAGTTTCCAGCTTCTTGTTCCCACTGTGAGAAATTTCATACAATAGGGTAAATAATAGTAAACAATGATGGAAAATGTTTTATTTCTAACTTCTCAAGAACTTAATTGTAGCTGTAAGTTTCCTGTGTCCTGCCTGGGTCACAGTCGGGACAAATCTCTCCTATTCATGTCCCCTAAGTAAACACACAGAGGCTTATATTAATTATAACTGCTCGACCATTAGCTCAGGTTTATTATTGACTAGCTCTTACACTTAAATTAACCCATAATTCTTACTTATCTTTAGCCACGTGGCTTGGTACCATTTCTCAGTTCTGCCTTGTCATCTTGCTTCCTCTGTGTCTGGCTGGTGACTCCGACTCAGCCTTCCTCTTCCCAGAATTCTCCTTGTCTGCTTATCCCATCTATACTTTCTGCCTGGCTACTGGCCAATCAGCATTTTATTTATCAACCAATCAGAGCAACACACATTCACAGCATACAGAACAATATTCCACAGTACTTCCCCTTCTTTGTCTAATCAAAAAGGAAGGTTTTAACTTTAACATAGTAAAATTACATATAATAGAACAGTTATCAAACAAGAATTACAGTTACAATATCTAGTCTATTTGTATTTGGCAAAAATAAAGAAAATATTCTATCTAGCCTTAATTTGTGAGTATAAAGTTTCATATCTAATTTATCTTTTATCATAACCAAGGAAAATTATATCTATCCAGTCTTCAACTACATCAAAGACCCCAGAAGGATATAATATTATCTAAGTAAACAGAAAGTACATTGTAAGTAATTTTCAAAAATCTGGAATGACAGAGACAGCGGGTTGCCTGGACAGTCACCCAAAGTTCCTCTGTAACATTGGGACATCCTTCTTCAGCCTACAGGCCTAGAGTCTCTCAGTTGCTTCTCTCTGTGTCCTATAGAATGTCTGTCTCCTCTGTGAAGCAGGAACCTGAAGTACCATTTTATCTTGCAAACTTCAGTGGTCATATTCCTATGGGTCCTGTATGTCCATTTGATATAACATTTTGTCAAGCAGTCCAGGCAAGAACAGTTTCTTGCTCAAATGGTTATATTTGCCAAGAAGAAGATAAACTTCATATGGAGTGCCTTCAACACCCATCTTCCTTTTTGAAGTAAATCAGTGCTGCCAGGAGCAGACATGTCTCATTGTCTGGAAAGTCTAAGTTTTTAAAACATTTTAAATGCCATATTCTGTAGGTCTTTTAAGTGTTTGAAGATTACCTGCCTAATTGAAATGTATGTATGTATACCTAGAAAACTTAATTAACATTACTATAAGTTTGATTATCATGGATGACTAATTTTAATCTGTATTTCTTAATTTTATATTACAATTTTAAATGAGTTGCACAAATATAATACCTTAAACAAGAGTAGAAATATACATGCCGTACAACAAAATTAACTTTAAACTTGTATCAATAAACTAAAATCCATAGCAATGTAAAACATTTTAAACAAGTTGTTGCTCTTTAACAGTAGATTCAATAATCTACCCTTTTATTCTATCATATCTATATCCTATATTTCTATATCATATCCCACTTTCTTCTTTTAGAAACAGATTGACTATGACCAATAACAATTTGTAACCAACAACCTAAACAAAGACAAACATTCATAATCCATTTTTTGGGAATGTGGGCATAGTGTTCTAGGCTACTTCCTGCTGATAGGGGGCACTTTTAGTTTTATGGGGATCCTGAGAAAATTCAAGATAATGTTCAAGTCCTGGGAAGACCAGCTATAATCTTTGTTGATAGGTACCATCCGTTAAGGTTCAGGAGGTCTGGCTTGATCAAATCTGGTCCATCTTAACATGAAACAAATCCATACTCTCTTGCTTCCTGTGGAAACTAAAACAGAGCCTTCTTTCCAAAGTTACATATCCTTAGATCCAAATTTTGATGTCAAGATACCTTTAAAATACATATATTGGTTTAATTTAACAGCCTTCTTTTTTATGACTATGAGACATGTCTGATCCTGGCAGCACCAATCTACTTCAGAGAAGATATGGGCATTGAAGAAAATGCATATGGAATTAACTTTCATTGTGGCAAAAGTTAGCCACTGGGCAACATAGTTCTCTCACATAGACTGTAGACTGTATGCTATCCAAAATGGACAAACAGGGCACAAAACATAGGACTACCAATCCCTGCCAAGACAAGTGTGGTTGCAGCTTTGGCAACAGGCATCTTATGAGGCCAGAACAATATGGCAACATTGCTGAAGTGGCTTTGCAATCTGCCAAATGTACAGTGCGACTTCCTTCAAAGATAGAAGAACAGGCAGTGGGCTGATGACTTCTGGTGTGCAGTGGAACAGTAGCTGAAACAGTTATTCTTGAAGGAGTAACTAGGCTGAAAGAGTCTAACCTCTCAGTGGTAAACTGGGATTTAATAAAGGAGATGAAGCCACTCACAAGCTGAGAAGAATCGGAAGCTGAATTCCAAAAACACCAGCAATTTCCAGAATTTAAAATCCTGAATCATGACAGGAGACTGGTAGAATTCAAGTTTATCTGGTACATGGAATATTCACACCAAATGTGAGGTCAAGCTGTAGACCTTGCATACATCTTACTTCACAAATGAGACTGTAAGGTATGCTAAGTCCGTAGGCTAAAGATGATGCCCCAACATTGCAGAGAAACCTCTGGTGACTGTCCAGGAAGCTGGCTGTTTCTGTCATAACTCAGATTTTTTTGGAAGCCACTTGTTGGCACTTTCTGTTTTACTAGGTAATATTTCCTTCTCGGGTCTCTGAGGGAGTTGAAGATTAGATAGTTGTAGTTATAGTTTTCTTTGTTAAAATAATTCAGAAATGAAACTCACTAAGAGGTATTAAGTGTGTAAGTTTGAAAGATATCATAAGTTAGTTTTCTTTTGGTAATATGTTTGGATAGAAAGTGAATTAGGTGTATTTTGGACTCATCAAAATAGGATAGATAATAGGATATTTTCTCTGAATTTGTCAAATACAAATGGACTAGACGTTGTTAATGTATTTATTGCTTGTATTTATTGTATATAGTTATTGTACATATTGTATATAGCTTTTCTTATATTAGTTGTTTTTTATTCTTTTAAATTTTTTATTAGACAAAAAAGGGGAAATGTGGAGCTATTTTATTTGTGCTTTAATAAATAAAGCTTGCCTAGAGATCAGAGGAAAAAGCAAGTCATTTTAAGTAAATGAAGAAGTTATGCAATGTTAGCACATGCCTTTGATCTTATCACTTGGCAGGCAGGATCTCTGTGTGTTTAAGGCCACACTGAAAACCGAGCCAGGTGTGGTGGCACATGTCTTGAATTCCAAAACTAGTTAACCATGGAGATATGGAGGTCTATACAGACAGACAGGAAGTGACAGAGCTAGGTAGGAATAAGAAGTAATGTAGCTGAATGGAGAGAGCAAATCAGATGACAGAACAGGAAGGCAATAAAGGCGTGGATAGACAGCAAGTAGCTCACATTTGGAAGCTGCAGAGTTGGTGAGGTAAGGTTGGCTGGTGGCTTTCTCAATTTCCCTGATCCCTCTAAGGCTTTCACCCCTATATTTGGCTCTGTGTTTTTTATTTTGTAAAACCATTTAGAAATTCATCTACACTTAATGTTGTTCTGTTTAGCTGTTCTCCTTTCTCTCTGTCATAAAGTCAGAGAGTTAGGTTGCCCCAGAAAAGGGTCTCTTGGAGGACACTTTAAATAAATGTGGTGGAGTCTCAAATAAGGGAGGACCTCCTTGTTGCCAGAGTCTGTTTTCAGTAAGCTTAAGGAAGATGACAATTTATCAATGTAATATATATTATATTATAATTACTTATACAGACAAACAGCCACTTACCTTTCTCTTGCTTTATTGTACTCATGGTAAAATTGCAACCTCATTAAACCAGACTGCTATTTACTACTCAAACATGTATAATAGAATGTGGCTTGAAAAAAAATGTGGAACTGTGCTTACTTACTTTAATTCAAATTTTTGGCTACTTACTTCAAAGTGATCTAAAAGTTCCACATTGTAATCATGTCATGATAAGTGATCCATTCATTTCCTCATCTCCCCAAATGATCCTGCTACACATGCTCTGCTATCTTTATCCTCAACCCATGGGAAAAAAATGGTTGCATCTTTCCTGACCAAACAACATTCATTAGAATAGGCATACTATACTCCTAAGTTATATCATCTTATTGTGGTGCCTCTGTAGGCATATATTAGTCCTTCCTTCTTATTGACCTGGGGTCTTATATCGATGCTCATTTTTCAGCCAATTTAATCATGTACATGAAACCACTGTTCCAATATAACCACTTTACTTTTCCCTGGTTATTATAAATTTCTTTACATATGAGCTTATTCCCTCATCAGAATGAAACATTTTGTTACTTCATTATGGCCAAGAAATACTTTTTGTGTAAAGGTACCACATTTTCTTTATCCATTTTTCTATTGAAGGACATCTAGGTTGTTTCCAATTTCTGAGCAGCAATGAACATAGTTGATTTGAGCATGTGTCTCTGTAGTGTGATGAAACAACCTTTGGATATATGGCCAAGCGTGGCATAGATGGATCTTGTGGTAGATTGATTCTCGTCTTCCCAAGGAACTACCACATTGATTTTCATAGTGTTTGTGCAAGTTGGTACTCCTACTGCAATGTATAAGTGTCCCCTTTGCTCTATATCCTTGCTAACATGAGCTGTCACATTTTTATTGATCCTAGTCACTTTAACAGGTGTAACATGAACTCTTATATTTGTAATTTGCATTTCTTTATGACTAAGGATTATGAACATTTCTTTAAGTATTTCTCAGCCATTTGAGACTCCTCTTTTGAATATTCTGTTTAGATCTGTATCTCATATTTAATTTTTTAAATATCTGGTTGTTTTTTAGTTCTATATATATTTTAGATATTAGCCCTCTACCAGATGAATTTGGGGAAAAAAAAGAAAAAAATAAAACAACTTCTGCCATTCTGTGGGTTGCTGCTTTCTCTTAATAATGATATCCTTAGCTGTACAGAAGTTTTTAATTTCATGAATTCCCATTTATTAACTGTTGATCTTAGTGCATGTGTTAGCAGTGTTATGTTCAGAAAGTTTTTTCATGTGCCAATGAGTTCAAGGGTATTCCCTACTTTCTCTTCTATAAGGTTCAGTGTATCTGGTCATGTTGAAGTCTTTGATCCATTTCGAGTTGATCTTTGTTCAAGGTGATAAGTATGGATTGATTTGCATTCTTGTATGTGCAACCATCCAGTTTCACCATCACCATTTGGTAAAGATGATTCAGTGTGTATTGGACCTTTATCTGTTTGTTCCAACTGAAGCCATGATTAATGATTTATACTTTATATTCTTGTGTCTTTGATATTTATGTTTTGATCACCTTTATTATCTTTTATTCAATTTGAACACATTTTGTTCTTTTTCTAAATTTTATTGTATAAAATTTGTGTCTCTATTTTCCTTTTGAGAATTTTGGAGGGAGGGGAAAGCAGCAAGACAAAGTCTCACTATGTAGCCCATGCTGGCCTCAAATTCAGCATGCTCCTAACTTTATCACTAATGTGTTAGGATTATGCAATACCTAGATGCTCTTATTGTACTGATATAGAAGGTTATTATAATAAATTAACTCTTGAGAATTGTTTTTTTTATATCCCACGTGTTTCCAAATGTATTTCAATTTTCCTTTCTTCTGGCATTTTTTTTTTAAGAATGACTTCATCATTTATTTTTCTATAACCATATAGCAAGTAGGGTAAAATTGTTTAAGGAAATAACTGACTTCAACAGAATCTATAAGACAACCTATGGTGATATTTTTCTTTTGTACCAAAATGTTAATTGTATGTTAATAAATAAAGTTGCCTGGGGGTCAGAGCTATTAGCAAGCCATAGGAAAGCAGGGCAGTGGTGGTGTACGCTTGTGATCACAGCACTTGGTAGACAAAGCTAGGTAAGTCTCTGTATGTTCAGGGATACAGCCAGCATTGGATACACTTTAATCTCAATACCAACCATAGAACACCTGGAGGTCTATACAAACAGGCCGTGATGAGGCAGTCCTGTGGTTGGGTTTACAACCAATGAGAAGGCAGAACAGAGACTATATAAAGACTTTAAACAGGAAGTAGCGGCTCCTTCAGAGAGGTAGGACCACTGCAGGAGGAAGGGTAAGGTTTTAGCTCTTAGCTCTGACCTCTTGGCTTTCTTCTTTGCATTGGTTCTGTGTTTCTTATTTATAAGACAGTTGGTTACATCTACAACAACCTAAACAGTTTGACATTTATATAAAATGTTCCATGCATATTTAACAAGAATGTGCATTCTTCTAAAATATGTATGGGATATTAGCCATTCTAGGAAATATTCTGTTATCAAGCAAAACATCAAAAAGAGAAAAGAAGAGATACTACCATATGGTCCAGAAACCCAACAACTGACATTAATTTTAGAGAAAGAAAATACTGTGCTGACTTCATACATGTCTATGATTTTTCCTTATGTCTGTATTTGTAAACTACCCTGGAGTAGGAACAACTGAATGTGCCTCATGGAATGATTGGATAAATAAATGGGGTCTCATAAACCCAGTGAAGGTCTACTCAGTAATGATTTCATTTTTATTTCTTTTATTTTTGAGATTATAATCACATCATTTCTTCCTTTCCTTTCTTCCCTTCAAACCCTCCCATATACATCTTTTAGCTCTTTTTCATTCACGGCCTCTTTTTTCATGTGGCTTGCACATATTTTGTCATGGATGACCATTATATTTTGTTATAATTTCTACAGTTAAACAAATATTAAAGGGAAAATTTAATTAATAGAAGGTTATTGCAATGACCAAGTTATAAAGGTGAATAGCAGAGTAGCTACCCGGCACAGTTTGGGGGTTTGTGAGATGAAATCTTTTCTGATGTGTAGATTCATGCAATACCACATCGCAATTTTAAGTGTTACTACACTTCAAATAAACCTTACTAATCTTCTGGCATGTTTTAAAAATAATATACATTAAAGTTTATTAGAATCATGGCTTTAGGAAGAAAGAATTGATTATTTCAATGTAACTGAAATTTCCATTAACATGGATTTGGAAAACAATTTATATGATTTAGTTCTCCTCAAATGTGTTATGATTTGCTTCAGTGTGTGAATTAAGATCTATTCCCAATGATATTATATGTCTGCTTGAATCTTGTGCTCTTCTGTTGTTGGACAGTATGTTCTCCATGTTTTTGGTCTGTTTGGCCCAAACTATTGTTCAAATTTGTCATTTACATAATGGGCTCATCTGGATGTTATAGTTCTTTTTGAAATAGGATGTTAAAGTTGCTGTGGATATCACTCTGTATCAATAAAGCGCTGATTGGCCGGTAG
>CABHPH010133530.1:11603-23718 GCA_902168325.1 Peromyscus nudipes
CTCGGAGACTGGCGGGACTTGGGAGCTGGAGAGAAGCTCCAGCAACATAAAGTTCCTATAATAATATTTTTAACCAGTGATAAAAAATTGTTTCAGGTTTAGTAATTTGGCTTCAATATGAAAGAAAAAGTGACACTAATAAAACTGATAATAACTTACTGTATGCTCTTATACATTCATTCTCTTTGTTCACCAATATTCAAGCAAATTTTACAAATTATTTTATTCCAGAAGCTGAGATTACCATCTCAGTGTTTTAAAAACATAGACTCTAAGAGTTATTTTTTTTTTACACACATTAAAACCAAAGCATTTCATTATGTGATACACATGTTAAACACTGAGTACAGCCTTTCTGCTTCAGTTCACTGGTATCCAAATATTGAATGGATGATGTGAAGGTTGAATGACCAAAAACATTGACCTTATGTGTTTAGTCAATCAAGTTATAAAGCCAGACAACATAAACTGAAATAGTATAAGCTCTCATATAGACATCAAAGTTCTCTGATAAAAAAAATTATCTTGCCAGAAAATTCTTTCACTCAAAGGATGACATTTTGGAAATTTTATGTATGGTGTTTTCATAATCTGATGTCTTAAAGTTGCTTTGGTGTGAAGGAATTTATGCATGCTAATAGGCGAGTTTTTTTTTAATGGATGTAAGTGTTTCAAGTATAAATAATTCACCTCTTCTGAAAACTTCAGAGTTTTAAATTTTTGACAGTAAAAGTGAACCATTGGCCAGGTGGTGATGCATGCCTTTAATCCCAGCAATTGGGAGGCAGAGGCAGGAGGATCTCTGTGAGTTCAAGACTGACCTGGTCTACAGGGTGAGTTCTAGGATAGGGTCAAAAAGCTACACAGAGAAACCTTGTCTTGAAATAAATAAATAAATAAATAAATAAATAAATAAATAAATAAATAAATAAATAAACAAACCACTGATTGTACTATATAGTCAGTTAAAATGTCTTCTGTGGTGATATATTGTGTACCTTAATAAACTTTGCCTGAAGATCAGAGAACAGAACAAGCCACTAGATTAAACATAGATGCCAGACAGTGGTAGCACATACCTTTAATCCTAGCACTCAGGAGGCAGAGATCTGTCTAGCTCTCTGTCAGTTCAAAGTCACCTTAGACTACATGAGATTGAATCAGTCTAGGAGAGAAACAGAGCCAAGCAGTAGTGACACACACTTTTAATCCCAATACTTGGGAGTCACACGCCTTTAATCCCATCACTTGAGATCTCATGCCTTTGCTTGGGAAACATACACACCTTTAATCCCATGCCCACTATGGTGGGCAGAAAAAGGTTTATAAGGTATGAGGAGACAAGAACTAAAGCCTTTTCAGCTGAGGAAACTCATTCAGGCAGAGGCCTATTGGTTGAGGCTCTTTCAGGCTGAGGAGTGGGTGAGGTAAGAGGTGGTGGCTGTAGCTTGCTGTGCTTCTCTGATCTTTCAACTTTTACCCCAATATTATTTTCCAGAATTTTTTTATTAAAAGACCTATTAGAATTTGTGTAACACCTTCTTACTTTGCAAAATTTGGACTTTGAATTTTTTTATTTTCCAAAATTTTTGCAGTATTTGCTCAGAAACAAAATGTAAATCAACATCATCTTGAATGATATATTTATAGTTCTTAAATATAAATGACAACTTCAATTTGATTAAAACAGGAGTGCATGAAGTATTAAAAGCTTCTTCTCCCCATGGCATCTAGTGCCAATTTCTTTCTGTCCATAAAAACCATCCTATTTACTGTGGCATATATAAAATATTCAGTTTCTCTGATTTATCCTCTGTTGTGTCTTCTGAGTGACAGCTAAAAATTAGAAAGAAGGTGCGAATACCAATATCTGCGTGCAGCTACTGGGGAAAAGGTAAAAGTGTAACATTGTTCATGTAGGAATCATGCAGCAATATTTTTGTGTTTCGGTTCTTCAGTGACTGGCATCAGCATTAGAGATGACTATCATATAGGAGATGGTTTTGTGTTTATTTTATGGAAAATATTTACACTTCGAAGTGATGTAGCAACAGATTTGCAGCACAGTTAGGTGAAAATAATCTTGCTGGTTCTTAGTACTTATGATAGCCTCGCCTGTCATTCTTCTTCTACACATACCTTAGGCTCAAATAAACCAAGTTTTCCCTGAATAATGTCTTCATGATATCCTCCAACTGTATGTGTACATTATCAATCTACCCACCATTGTATTTTATTAATATGTATATTTAGGTGTTTTTCTCTTTGAATTCTTTTCCAAATAGGATTATAGTTGGTTATTTATATAATTAAACATACTTTTATTAGTTACTAGGTTTCCTAGTGTGTGATTAAAAAACCTCATTGTATGCCTTTGTGAGGAACACTTCATTCACAAAACATATGCACTTGTTAAAATTTTGATCAGCCTTTCTAAATATTACTTGACAATTACTTATGAAAAGGTAGAGTTAAAAACTCTTATCATTTTTAATTAATAAGCTTCTTTATAAAAAAGCTTACCAGTATGAACATTATATACCAAAATTAGGTAGATCCAAAGTCTATACAACTCAATGAATGTCTATATGGTTATATCAGCCATTCTGAAAATATGAACTTTCACATTGGATTTTACACTTTCACTATCAAATACAGTTTTATGTGCTTATTCACTTATGAGGAAGGAGTGAAATCAAGTAATTGAGACAAGTTATAAAAGGACATATAAAGCTAATTGTTTTCTTAGGTTTAACTTTATTATGGATTTTTCATTTTTTGGTGGTTACATAAATTATCTATCATTGCTAGTCAATATTTTTCAAAGGCCAAAATTTATGACTGATTTTGTCATGAAAATATCAATAAATACTAACACAGAAAGCACATACAATATTATCCTTTAAATGCATAATTGTACTGTAATGATATTAATTGCTTTGAAAAATAAAAAGTAATAATAATATGATGTGGGAAAATTGGGATTAAAAAATTAAACACTTACAAGGCCTAGAAATGCATGAATGTAATTTCATCTATTCAGGAGCTTGAGACAAGATAAAACGTTCAGCGCCTTCCTGCCCTACAAAATATGTTCAAGAACAGGCCTGGAAACTTTGTAAAAGTTTGTTTCATTGCAAAAAATAAAAGATGTTAGAGGTGTAGTCCACTGGGGAGCTTGACTAGTGTGTGCAAAGTCTTGGGTTCACTTTCTACTACCATAAACAAAATAAAACAAAGTGAAAGAAAATAAAGTAAGGAAAGTTCTTTTCTAAATAAAACTAAAATGTTGAGGGGGTTGGGGAAAAGAGTATAAGGAGAGACACTGGAATTGGAAAGCATTTGAGGGTGATGTGGAAACATAGTTCAGTGGAAAGTCCAGCAAAGACTCCTAGTAGTAGGGGATAAGGAGCCTGAATTGTCCATGTAACCAGAAGAGGCTTCTAGTTGGGGAACTGGGATAAAAACCCAGCCACA
This sequence comes from Peromyscus nudipes, assembly GCA_902168325.1. Classification (NCBI taxonomy): domain Eukaryota; kingdom Metazoa; phylum Chordata; class Mammalia; order Rodentia; family Cricetidae; genus Peromyscus; species Peromyscus nudipes. The sequence continues at coordinate 15,081 of CABHPH010133530.1, forward strand.
AAACCTTTGACCTACAATTTGCCGTGAATACAAGATGTACTGGGGCAACGGTTGAACTGAACTTGTGGGAGTGGTCACTCAATGGGTGGTCACTAATTTGAGGCCCAAGCTAAGAGAGGGAGCCCATGTTCTACACTGCCTGCAGGGCCAGGAACCTGAGGCTTGTGGTGATATTTTATCTGTGTCCCCCCAATAAAGTTTATCTGAGGATCAGAGGAAAAAGTCAGTCAGTATAATAGACATAGAAGTCAGACACACATCTTTAATGCTGTCACTTGGGAGGCAGGGATCTGTCTGGATCTCTGGGAGTTCAAGGCCACACTGGGAACAGAGCCAGGTACGGTGGTACATGTCTTAAATTCCAACACTAGTTAATCATAGAAGGTCTGGAGGTCTGTACAGACAGGGAGTGACAGAGCTGGGCAGGAAGAGGAAGTGATATAGCTGGGTAGAGAGAGGGAATAAGTTAGCAGAACACAAAGGAATATAGGCATGGGTATCTAAGAAGTAGCTCTCTTTGGAAGCTGAGGGTCAGGAAGGTAAGGTTGGCTTTGGCTTGTCCTATTCCTCTGATCTTTCATAATTTACCCCAATACCTGGCTCTAGGTTTTTTATTTAATAAGACCTTTTAAGATTCATGTTACAGAGGCTACGGAAGAACCAAATACTACTGGTCAAAAAAAAAATCAATGAAATGATCCCTAATATGCTGTTATACTCATAGATGGTGCCTAGTCCAGCTGTCATCAGATAATCTACCTCTGGCAGCAGATGGGAGCGGGTATAGAGACAGACCCACAGGCAGACATGCAGGGAGAGTCTAAATTGGAGGTGTCTGTCGGGTCGTTACCTTAGGAGAAAAGAAACCCCACAGCAGAGAGGGAGGAAAGATTGTAGGAGTCATAGGGGATACAGGAAACAAGGAGAGGATGGTCCATGGAATCATCTAAGCAGAGCTTGCATGAACTCACAGAGACTGAAGTGGCAAGCACTGGGCCTGCATGAGTCTGCACTGGGTTCTCTGTATGTATTTTGTTGGTTTGGTATTTTTGTGAGACTCCTGACAGTGGGAATGGATGTGTCTCTTGATTCCTTTTCCTGCTCTTGTTATTGTGTTCCTCCTACTGGGTTCTCTTGGCCAGCCTTGATGTGAGGGTTTGTGCCTGGTCTTATCGTATCTTGTTGTACCATGTTTGGTTGATAGCTCTGGGAGGTCTGCTCTTTTATGGGGGGAAATGGAGGGTAGATCTGTGGGACATGGAAGGCAAAGGGGGAACTTGATGGAGTGCAGGGAGGAGAAGCTGTAGTTAGGATGTATTGAATGAGAGAAGAATAAAAAATAAAACTAGAATATGGATATGTTCCTTTAAGACAAAAATTAAGGACTATTTACCAAATAAAGTGGTATTAAACCAGTTCAAAAGAGAAAACATATAAATTGATATTTTTGTGGTTTCTGGCTAGATGGGGAAATTTATAAGAAAGAAAAACCTGTCATTGAACAATCTGATCATTGATCAATCACTTGGAAGGATGATGCTTAGGAACCATGTGCAATCAGTAGCCTGGGAAGGACAGCAAAGGACATCAGATTCCCCACAGGAGCTGTAGTTATAGATGAGAACAGAATTCAGGTCTTCCATAAGAGCAGCAAGTGCTCTTAACTTCTGAGTCCATGTCTCCAGCTCTGATTTTCTATTCTAAGTCTTATGGAAGAACACATAGATTTAAAAGGGAACCACATTAGAATTCTAGTTGTATTTTTGTCAAATCTGTAGGAAAAGCATAGAGATTATATGAGTTGGAGGAAGCAATAGAAATGAAGTAAGATTTGAGATTGCTAACAAAGAAAAAATGAGCAATAAAAATATGAACTCTAACTCTGAAAATAAAATGAGATAAAGACAAACCCAAAATAAGAACCTTATGAAATATGTGTTTATCTTAATGGGCAAATTACAAAAACTGGAATGTTGACTCTCTTAAACAAAGTCCTATAGGAGCAATTTACCAAGTCAAAGGTCAAGGTACTTGTCACTTCATCACTTGATCTATTCCTACATCACTCTACTGATATAAACAGAAGTTCGGCAATAATTGTTATTCATATAAGAGGAAAAGCAAACAGAGGGATTTATTTTTAGATAAAAATATCACTATGTAGTACTGGATGACCTAGAGCATACTATGTAGACCATGTTGGTCTCAAACTCACAGAAAGCCATCTATCTGTCTCTCCAGAGTAGATAGAATCTTTTGATTTATTAATAGATATATCTTATTGACTGTGCTTCTTGTGTGAGATTCTAGCCTGCTAACATGTGTACAAGCTGGGCCAAGGGAATGTGTGAAGGCTTTGGATGTCATGGGTAGGCAAAGTATCAGGTACTCTCTAGGCTGGGTCCTTGAACAGATGTGAAATCTAGGTAGTTCTGGGAATTCAATATGTTGTGAATGGGCTAAGGTTCAGTGAATACACCAGATTGAACATTAGGACAGCATTTTGACCTGGACCAAGCCTAGCCTTGGGAAATTTGCAGGCAAGACTGCGCAGAGTGGGCCAATGCACAGAATCTGTAACCTGGGCTAGGTGTGAGCATTAGAGAAGGTATAGGTGAGCTAGAATTCAAGAAATTCACAAGGCTGGATATGAGCCAGGGCTTGGGAACCAGGAAATGCCTAAAGTTTGGATATAGTATGAGCAACTAGAGTGGAAGAGGAAAGGGGGATAGTGTAGCTAGTGTATCTAGTCTACACCACAGTTGCCAGCTACATTGTCCCTCAAATTTTCAAAAGTAGAGACTATAGAGATAGTTAATTGGATTAAGCTCTTATAACACAAATGTAAAGACCTGAGTTTGAGGCCCCAGATAACATGTAAAGGTAGACTAGAACTGTAATCCCAGCCTGTCTATGGTGAGTTAGGAAGCAAATGAGGAGAAAATCTTAATGCTCATGGGCCAGTTATACTGACATACAAAGCAAGAAAAAAGAATTTTGAAGGCAAGGACTGAAATTTCTTCCTGTTCCTCCTCATGCTTCTTCTCCCCCTGCTGAGGCTGTGCTCTGATCTACACATGAGCACTATGAAACACATGTACCTGGAATTACACACATGAATTCTCAAACAAATAACATATATACATGCATCACATATAGATGTACACAAACACATAACACAAAATAAAATAACATTTTTAAAGACTATAAGAGATATTAGAGAAACTGTAAGGGCCAGGCTTGAGAAATTAATGCACAACTACAAAAGCATACAAAGATAAGTGTAGACACCTATGCAGAATAAGGCGACAGAAGGGAGAATAGAGCAAATGATAGGTATAGTTGACAAAGAAGGCTCAGAATTCACATACTAGACTTTCCTAAAGGAACAAAGTGAACAAAAGAAACAGTATTCAAAGTTATAATAGCAGAAGAATTTTCTGAAGTAATGGAAGACATTTCCATGAGTGCTAAAACTTCACAGTATTCTAAAGAAAAATGAATGTAATAAATACTAACCATATACTATAGTCAGCCTTTCTCTGTTTTGCCAACCAGCACCCAAATCATAGCATGGAGACTTATTATTAATTATGAAAGCTTGGCCGATAGCTTACACTTGTTTTTAGCTAGGTCTTATAACTTAAATCAATCCATTTTTATTAATTTATGTACTACACTGAGGCTCATTTACCTCATCTACATACTGTCCATTCTGCTTTCTGGCTTTTTGTTTCCTCACATCTCTGTTCTTTTTCTTTCCAGCATCCTCTGTGCCTGGAAATCCTGCCGAGTTATTGCTGTTCAGCTTTTTATTATATCAATCAGAGTGATACTTCTTCACAGTGTACAAAAAGATTATTCCACAACATCCCCCTTTTTGTCTAAATAAAAAGGAAGATTTTAACTCTAACACAGTAAAACTATATACAATAGGAACAATTATTAGGTAAGAATTACATTGACAATGTCATGTCCATTTGTATTTGGCAAATTCAGAGAAAATACTCCATTAAATATATTATCTTGATGAGTCCAAAGATTTCTACTTAATTTACTTTATATCATAACTAAGAAAAATTCTAACTATCTAATCTTCAACCCCATCAAAGACCTGGGAAGGAAATAATATTACCTGAGAAAATAGGAAGTACAGAGAAAGGAATTTTCAAAACTATAAAAAATGACAGAAACATTTGGATGTCTGTGTAGCCACTCAAGGTTCCTTTGTAATGTTGGGGCATCCATTTTCAGTCTACAGGTCTAGAATATCTGACAGACTTTTCTGTGAAGATGGAATTTTGAAGGACTGCCCTGTGTTGTCTTGGTAAAGTTTGGCAGACACTTCCCTTTGTGTCTTGCTTGTCCAGTTTGAACAGAATAAGGTCAGCAACTGAGGAAAGGGCAGTTTCTTGTCCATGTGGCTAGCTTTCATTATAAAAAAAGCAAACTCCATGTGGAGGTTCTTCAGTGCCTATCATCCTTCTATGAAGTAGATCGGTGCTGCCAGGAGCAGACATGTCTCACTGTCATGAAAAGTCTTATGTTGTTAAAAAATTTAAAATGCCATACTCTGTAGTTTTTTGAAGTGTTTGAAGATCACCTATCTAAAATATATCTGTGTGTGACCTTGAAAACATATCTAACATGACTATAAGTTTGATTGTTATTGATGAATAACTACTAACCTGTATTTCTTAATTATATATTACATTTTTAAATGAACTGTGTAAGCACAAAACCCCAAAGAAGAGTAGAAGCATACATTTAGTATGAGAAAAATAGCTTTAAATTTGTACTAATATACCAAAATCCATACCAATGTAAAATATTTGAGACTACTGGCTGTTCAAAAGTAAACTCAACAATCCTCCTTTTTATCCCATCATTTCTATACTATATCTTCCCTTTATCTCTTCAGAAAGAGGTTCCTGAATTTAATCTCCTTTGCTCAGGTTTTTTTTTTGACCATTACCAACAACAATTTGTAACTAATCCCCCTAAACAATGGCAAACATCATAATCCATCATTCATAACCCACTGAATAACCAAAAACCACTCAACCCATCTCTTGGGAATGTGGGTGTTGTGTTCTCTAGACTGCTTTCTGTTGTGTGGGGGTGCTGGAATCTTTGTGGGACCCTGAAAAAATTAGAATAATGGTCAAGTCCTAGCTAGAATAGTCTGTGATGCTGGACCATATCATCCAGCAGCCTTGAAGCTGTTCTGGATGCAGAACTCTGAGGAAACTACAAAAGAGGCATTCTGAGAGGCTGGATCACCTGGGCCACCCATTTTCTTTGGTGTTTTGTCCCTTTGCTTTGAAAATGTACAAACTTTTAGAGGTAACATACATATCTGCATTAACACAACTATGGAATTTGTGGTGTGCACAAGTCAGTTAAAGATGATATTTTGTTTTATGTTTGAACAGATAAAAGGTATCTGTCAATTATATAACTCCACTTGTACTACATACCAAACTGTAATATAAATCTCTATCCATGTCATATGAAAGGATGTCATGTAATAATAATTCATGAGAACTCTGTAGCCAACAAGATTTATCATGTCTCATCTCATTTCTGAACTGTTCCCATGCAGAAGGATCAGCTTACACATCACCTGCCCTGTAGTCTTTCTTGGATTTCTCCCCCATGTCTGCAGTCAAGATAATCAGGAGGTCTCCTTCAGTCAAATCTGATCTCTATTAACCTGGAAGGAATCCACAGCCTTGTGAAAACATAAGCATAACCTCTTTCCCAATGTAACATATTTTTTGACTTTCATTTTGAAATGAAGACTTTTTGAAAAATATAAATTGGTTAAATTGAGTAGTTTTTAATAATCCATTGCCTCTTAGTGGCTATTGTTTGCTTATCAGCAATCAAAAAATTTAAGTAAACAAGATACCATATAGGATCCAGACACGCTATATATTTTCATCTTTATGTGGCTTATCTTCTATATTATTTTCTTTAAAGATTTTATCTTATTATTTATAAACTATTTTTTCTATGACTGTCTATACCTATGTTCTTTACTTTTTTAAGCCTATGTATATTTTTTTTAAAACACAACATAATCTGTTTAGAGCAGTTTTCTGTCTGAACCTGCTTTACTGCATATCTCTAACCTTTTCTGTCTACGTGAGCAAAATTTGAAACTGCTGTACAACTTAGCTCATGGCATATTGGTGGCTCATGCTCTCAGGCACTGGCTGGGAGACATGTCTGTGTACCATGGCTGGCATAAGAGATTGTGGAAAATAGGAATGTAGCATGAATCTTAAAAGTTCTTATTGATAAAATCAAACTCGAGCCAGGTATTGGGGTGAACACTGGAAGGTCAGAGAGACAGAACAAACCACAACTAACCTCACCTGGCCAACTTCTCAGCTGATCTTGTTTCCTCAGACTGGATGCCCCGAGCCCTCATCCAGAATGGGTCTCAGCTGAACAGCTGCTCAAAAGCCTGAATGCTTAACCAGCCCAATGCTTCTCCAGGCCAAATGCTTCTCCAGGCCAAATGCCTCGAGTTTCTGGTCCTCACGCCTTATATACCTTTCTGCTTTCTACCACCACTCCCTGGGATTGAAGGCTCACTTTCTGGGATTAAAGGCTGTGTCACCATGCTTGGCCATTTCTAATGTGGCCTTGAACTCACAGAGATCCAGAGGGATTTCTGTCTCTGGAATGCTAGGATTAAAGGCGTGTGCTACCACTGCCTAACCTCTGTTTAATATTGTGGCTGTTCTGTCTCTGACCCCAGATAAGTTTATTAAGGTACACAATATTTGGGAACACAATACCACCACATAGGAAGCTGTGTTTGTCTCCATTTTTGTGTGTTCAGAATCTTTCTTAAAGCTTTGTCAGGTATTATGGGGAAATTTGTGCCCCATATTTGGCACTATTTGTAGTGGGCCTTTCTCTGTCCCACCAGCCAGCACCCAAATCACAACACAGAGACTTATTATCAATTATTAAAGCATGGCTGATAGCTTAGGCTTGCTTTTAGCTAGCATTATAATTTAAATCAACCCATCTCTATTAATTTATGTGCTGCCCCAAGGCTCGCTTACCTCATTTCTGTACTGTCCATCCTGCTTTCCTGCCTCCTCCATGTTTCCACACATTACTGCCTTTCTTTTTTCTAACTTCTGCTGTGCCTGGAAATCCTGCTTAGCTATTGGCCATTCAGCTTTTTATTAAACCAGTCAGAATGACATTTCTTCACAGTGTACAAAAAGATTTTTTCCACAACAACTTGGGGCTAATTAACTAGCTTATATAGCTGAAATTCTGAGCTTTGGGTTCAATGACAGATGATGTCTCTAAAAATACAGTGGAGGATGACTTAAGAAGATATTCAGCATCAACCTCTGTCTTCCATTCATTGCCACTCAAGTGCACGCGCGCACGCGCGCACGCACACACACACACACACACACACACACCTTTTCATCATCAAAGTACAAAAACCTTATTGTTATAGCTTGGATGTCCATTCAAAAACTCACGTTGAAATATAATTGACATTAGAACAAAGAGATATCATACAGAAGATTTTTAAAATTCTTTAAACAACTCAAAATGGGTACGAAATATACAGAGAGCTCTAGAATACGGAAATCTATTCCATAGTAATTTGTAGCAATTAATACCCCTGTCTAAAATGTAGAAAACTTGCCCATAATTGACTTAACTAATACTGTCTCTCAAAATACTAGAAAATCAAATGAATATAAGGAGGAAACAATAAAGATCAGAACAGAAAAATGAAATGGACCCTAAAACAAAAACAATACAAAAGAATAAAAGGAGGAAAGAGAAAACTCAAATAAAAGGAGCAAGGAAAAGCAACACAGTACAACTAACACCGCAGAAAACATAAAATATCCTTAGAGATAGTTATGGTCAATAATATGACAGAAAATTTGGTAATCTAGAAGAAATAGAAACAACCTTAGTTTCCATCAATTGATGAATGAATAGAAAAATACAGTACATTTAAAAATGAAGTACTGTTTAGCTATAAGTAGGAATGGGGACTTGTTACTTGTGCTAATATGGATGGAAGAAGAGTTCATTTTGTTAATAGGGCAAGTACTGTGTGTTCTCATTCATATGTGCAATCTTAAATAGTTTAATCTTATGGATATTGACAACAAAATAGTATCTCATGAGGATTAGAGAAAATAGAAATGGTGTATGGGATTAATTGATCAATAAAAACAAAGTTTCAGTTTGATAGTAGAAAGCTCTGGTGTACTGTAATATGGAAAACAATTATGAACTATATATTTCAAAGAACCAGAAATAATTATGAAGATATTTACCACAAAGAAATAATTAGTTTGTAGTTATAAGCATATTTAACTCAATTGAATCTTTTTACAATGTATATGAATTTCAGAAGTTGCACAGTTACCCATTAATAAAAACAAGTGTCATGTTTTGTATATCAAAAAAATTCAATTTTACTTGAAACAAAATGTCTTCAAATACTGAAGTTGATATACTGCTCATTGGTAGGGGCTTGCTTATCCTATGTGAAGCCTTGGGTTTGACTTTGTTCTGAGAGAGAGGGAGAGAGAGAGAGAGAGAGAGAGAGAGAGAGAGAGAGAGAGAGAGA
>CABHPH010133530.1:23728-45023 GCA_902168325.1 Peromyscus nudipes
GAGAGAGAGAGAGAGAGAGAGAGAGAGAGAGAGAGAGAGAGAGAGAAGCATAGAAAAGGAAATTGATATAATACACAATGAAGAATTTGCTGTCCTGAAACTTTATGTGTGAATAATACAGTATTCATAGAGCAGAGTTTCTAAAATAGGGAGAAATGGAAACATATTACTTTATAGAGACTTTAACTCATATTTTAATTCACAACAAATCAAGTAAGCCGAACAAATAGTGCAGGCAACTTTTTAAAATAATTAATGAGGTTATATTTATATGTTATTATGTACTCTATAGTTGGACAATAAACTTTCTCTCAAGCACTTACATGCACATCAAGACACAGATCAAACAGGGGCAAAATTCTTGAAGCAGAAAATGTAAAGTTCTATTCAGACATAGGATAAAAATCAGGAAGTTGTACAAAATATGAAGACTAGGATTTAAAAGTGATATTGAAATTATAACCTACAACCAAATATTTTTCCATAATTCTGTGTTCTTTAGGAAGTTAAATTAAGATAGATATCTCAGATGAAATATAAAACATGTGTAACTTGATTTGACTAATGCTATCTCAAAAGATATGCTGTTGTGGAAAACTGGATAATTGAATGAAGAAGAAAAGAAATAAGTAAATAAAATTTAAGAAAATTTTTTCAGTACCAATAAAGGTCTATTAAGAGAAAACTAGTTCCTTCTGGTCAACAGAGATTGCTGACCTAGATGGAGAACTATCATTCCAGTTGGACAGGTCAATCAGCTAAGTTATTAAGCCTCAGGAAAGCGGTTTTCTTATGTCCTGCTAAACACATAATCCTTTAATGGCATTATGTATTTTTCTTCACCAAATTACTGCTCCCAAGATGAAATTGGTTTATTTGGGCAAGTGTGAGATCATTTCCTTAGATGATGCTAGGGGTACTTGGAAGTAGTAAGAGCAAGAATCTTCACAATTCACCTGAATCCAAGCCCATCAATAGAGACATGTTTTCTCACTTGAGAAGTTCTTTTTTTTCTTTCTTTATTTTTTATTTTATAATTTAATTTAATTTTACATATCAGCTAGGCATTCCCCTGTCCTCCCTCCTCCCATGCTCCCCACCCTCCTATGCCCCCAGCCCTTCCCCAAACCCACCCCCCATTCCCATCTCCTCTAGGGCAAGAAGTCCCCTGGGGATTCAGCTCAGCTTGGTAGATTCAGTCAAGGCAGGTCCAGTCCCCTCCTCCCTTCACCCAGGTTGAGCAAAGTGTCCCTGCATAGGCCCCAGGCTCCAAACAGCCAGCTCATGCACTAAGGACAGGTCCTGGTCCCACTGCCTGGGGGCCTCCCAAACAGTTCAAGTCTAGAGGGTCTGATCTATTTGGGGACTCCTCAGCCATTGGTTCATAGTTCATGTGTTTCCATTCGTTTGGCCATCTGTCCCTGTGCTTTATCCAACCTTGGTCTCAACAATTCTCGCTCACACAAACCCTCCTCTTTCTTGCCAGTTGGACTCCCAGAGCTCTACCTGGGGCCTGTCCATGGATCTTTGCATCCGGTTCCCTCAGACATTGGATGGGGCTTCCAGCATGACAATTAGGGTGTTTGGCCATCCTATCACCAGAGTAGGTCAGTTCAGGCTGTCTCTCGACCATTGCCAGTAGTCTATTGTGGAGGTATCTTTGTGGATTTCTGGGGACCTCTCTAGCACTTTGCTTCTTCCTATTCCCATGGGGTCTTCATTTATCATGGTCTCACTTTCCTTGTTCTCCCTCTCTGTCCTTGATCCACCTGGGATCTTCTGCTCCCCTAAGCTCTATTTCCCTCACCCCTTGCCCTTCATTATCCCCCCCATGTCTAGTTTGCTTATATAGATCTCATCTATTTCTCTGTTGTTGGGCGATCCCTGAGAAGTTCTAATCTAGTTTCTTGGAGGTACATTTGCTAGTTAAACTCCTTATGGAAGCCCATGCACTTCATTGTAATACAGTGGAACCACTCATCAGATGATCTAATTGCCTGTCCCTCTGAAGCTGTCAGCCAAAGGAATTGAATTGCTGATTTTAAAGGGGAAAAGTAAGTATTTGAAAGTGTTCCATTCTTAATGGATGGGGTGGAAATGTCATTAGTGACATTACTAAAAGTCATCACTGTGTCAAGAGCACAGAGTGCCCTACTTATAAATGTAGAATTTCATTAGGGCATCCACCCACTGCTATCACACTTTCCTTTTCAAAAAGCTTTCTGCCATTTGTCATAATCAGACCTATAGGTCTGATTTTAGCAATCCCAAGCATACTGCACAGTAGATGGTGTCAGAAACAAAAAGTCAATCAAGACATCATAGTTTTATAAAAAGGCATATTTAAGATTACCTATTATACCTCCTACATTTTGAACATTATAAAATAATGACAGCCTACAATAACAATGATATTCCCCACTATTCCATGACACTTCCATGTCAATCTGATATAAAGCAACTTGAATAATAAACAGAAAATGAAGATGTATCCAAGAGCAGCTTTGAACTAGACAAAATCAGATGAGGACAATTGTCACGACCACCTCGACCAGCAAGGAAGACACGACACCGAGCTCTTCTTCCTGCAGTTTATTAAGGTCTTTGAACAATCTTCTGACTTCTGACCTCCCCCAGGGAAAGCCTCTCCTGGCCTTAAATAGGCTCTGGGCAGCCAACCCCAGGTCGCCACGTGGGCATTGCCCAATAGGCTCAAGCATGCGCAAGCAAGCCACAAATTCCGCTTATAGCCTTATATGGAGTTGTTTACCACAGGGAGCGCTGCCATCGGGAAGGCGGAAGGCGGAAACCAGCTCCATCTTCAAGGCGCTGCTGCACGCAGCTCCCTACAGACAATACATTATGAAATGTGTCACATGTAGAATTAGTTGATCTTGAAGTAGATTTTGGAGCATAGCCAAGACAGAGTCATTTCTAGAATGACAGAGTAAGGACCACCAAAGTTTAGTCTTATCCTAAATTAACAAAAATACTTTCAAAATGAAGAAAAGAAGAAATCTAACACATTAATGAAAGGCTTTCTAAAACCCAGGGAAGTATTACTGGCTTAAAAATCACTCCATGTCAATAGAACAAGTGAACTTTGCCCTGAACAGTATCTCAACCACAATAGCTGTTAAGCAAACTAGCAGGCTCTATAGGCTGAAGAACAGTGTTTTGAATCCTCCAGAATGCTTCATCTCCAAACAATTGTCACTCTTTGACCATCTACAAACTCATAAAAAACTTTCTGTAAAAGACATGAAACTTGTCCCATTGGATCTGATTCAGAGTTTTCTCAACCAAAATACAGTTGTCACTCTTTGACCATCTACAAACTCATAAAAAAAAAACTTTCTGTAAAAGACATGAAACTTGTCCCATTGGATCTGATTCAGAGTTTTCTCAACCAAAATACCCACAGATTGTTTGTCACAACATCCAACAGCAATAATTGCAACATCATAAAGAACTAATTTCATTGGCAATAAAGGACAGATTGGTCAAAAATAACACAAAATTACTGAAAAGTGACATGTCAACAGTAAATTTTGAAAATTTCCATGATTTTCTGAGCACTAAGAAAAGCAAGTTCTATATGATGGGGTGTGATAGTGCCCCAAAATATAACTGAATAGAATCAAAGCTTTAACTTCTAATTAACCTTATAGTTTTACACTAGCAGAATATGAAAGCGAGGATACTGAAACATGAAAGTCATGTGAATTAATAATATTTTGACATAGTCACTCAAGGTGGCTTATTTTACTATGGGATGGAGTTCTAATTTCTATGAACGTTATGAGTATGGGTCATTAGTAAGCACCTGTGTATAGCACAATTTACAAAGTAGCCAGCACTGAAGGAACTAGTTGCTCTTGTCATTCGCTGGATTCATCTAGAGCTCCAATCACCTCACAAGCGGTCATGGCCTCACATTAGCAGCTTAGTCTTATTTAAGGCCAAACTGACTATGGTTTATGAGTCATTTATTGTCTGTATTGAATCTTCATTCTATGCAAACATAGAAGTAAAGATGAGTATTATGACTTCATTAAATACAAAACCCAAGCACTGTTTTTTCTACTTTTGTGTGTGTGTGTCTTTTTCTCTGTGTGAGTGTGTGGTCTATGCATGTGTGTCTGTGCTTACAAATGTGTTGCACACAGATTTGTACGTAGAAAACAGAAGACAACCTTGGGTGTTGTTCCTTCAGTGCCATCCACCTTGTTTTTTGAGACAGGGTCTCTTGATTTGAAATTCACTTAGTGCTCAGAGGAACTCACAGAGACTGAAGCAGCAAGCACTGGGCTGGCAATGGTCTGCACCAGGTGCACTCTGAATATATTATAGCTTTCAGTGAAGTATTTTTATGGGAATCCTGATTCTGTGAATGAGTGTGTCTCTGATTTTTGTGCCTGCTCTTGGAGCTCTTTTCCTTCTGTTGTGTTGCTTTGTCCAGCCTCGAAGTGTTGGTTTTTGTTTCATCTTATTACGTTTTATTTTGCCAACAAAAAAGAAATTGAAGAAATGCTACTAACCACCCCTTCAACACCCAGAAATAAAAAGGGAAAGAAAGAAACTCATTTAGTATACTAGGCAGCACAGTCATTGATAGCTAGGGATCCACCTGTCTCCAATTTTTCTACTTTGAGATTATAAGTGTACATCACTGCACTACCTTGTTCACATGGCTTCTGGGGATCAAACTCAAGTCCCTTTGCTTTTGTGGCAATAGCTATGTCACCTAGATATCTTCATAGCTCATTTTTCTCTTAAAACCACTTTTTAATATCCTAGAGAAGAGTGAGAAGTATTAAATTAAGGACCCGATACATTCAGCTTTATAAAATAAGTGGAGAAAATTAATTTGCTAGAAATTTCATGAAAGAATTCTTTTAATATGTAAGAAAAGGAAGGAAAATGACGAAAAATGTATTACTTGTATAAATTCCATTAAATTAAATCACTTACATTTTGCTTCTCTCTCTCTCTCTCTCTCTCTCTCTCTCTCTCTCTCTTTCTCTATCACACACACATACTAACTAAAATTTTAACAATATATAAGATTGGTAGAAAGTTATTTTATATACCAACAGTCTCCCTCTGGCTTATAAAATATGTTCACTAAATTCTATACATTACCATTTTAATCAGGAGTTTCTAGTGGAGTCATCTATGTGTTTATATCCCTTTCTCTCCAGTCATGGTATATCAGGATTTTCACAGATGACTGAATGGAGGCAAATTTCAGTACCCTGACTCGACAAGTACATGTCTTTGATCCATGGGCCCAAAGGTAATTGAATTCTAGTTAAATAGAATCCTAAATTGAGCAGTCTTTTTTTCCAACTGGGTAAGAGGAAAGCATGTACTTTCATTTCAAATAGGACACAGCAATATGAAGCATAAGAACTTCTGGTAGATGTGACTTATATATTGTTCAGGAAATCAGAGTTGATTTATTAAACCATGGAAGAAAGAAAGTAAGTGAAAGACAGATGTTCCAAGTGGTCCTGGAGTTTATTTCCACAATTATCCTGGATGCTCTTTGCATCACTGAAATTTCTATGTTTACATGAACCTTAAAGTCTATCCTCCTTGCTTCAGGTACTTAGAATTAGATTGGATTTCTGTTACATGTATCTAAAGAATACCTGACTACCATGGAGAGAATTTTAACCATAGACAAACTGAACAGAATAAAAAGAAAGCATTAAAGAAATTGGACTTTAGAAAAAATGAAAATATGTGATGTGGATTTTAAGGGTAAATAGACTATTACTTATCAGAGAAGTGCAATATATTGAAGTCAGAGGGACATTAAGGTCCAGAACAGAAATTAACTACCTGACAAAGGAAAGATGATTTGAAGTCTTGAATTTAAAAGAAAATGAATAGGTTCTGCAGAGACAGCTCAACAATTATGATTACTTGCTGCTTGGGAAGAGGACCTGAATTTAGTTTTTATCACCCATATGGCACCTCATAACCACCAATATCTTCACTTCCAGAGGGCCTGACTCCCACTTCTGATATCAGTGAGCACCAGGCATACATGCAAGTGGTATACATACATCCATACATGCAGTGAAAAAAACCCACAATAGTGTATACCTTGTTTAAAAAGTAAATAAATACAAGTTAATAAATAAAATAAAATATGTATAGCCATATCAACTTTGAAAAGAGTACTGGAAAGACATCACAGTGAAAGGACAGGTTCTTCAACAAATGCTCTTGAGAAAACTGCCAGAAAATAAATTGATCTCTACTTTATACCATGAACAAGACATAACCTAAGATGAATTGTAGGTGTACAGAACATTGAGGAGCAGCACATATAATGGATAAGGGAACTAAGGAGCTAAAAAAAATTAAGTAGTGAGAAAAACAGAAGATAATAATTTCAGAAGCCAAAAGGCAGGAAAGTACTAAATCTGTTTTGGTATAGAAGATTAATATGACAAGTGAATGACTGATGCAGAAAGGCATCAAAAGGTTATTGTGTCACTCTAGGCAAAAGATAATAAGAATGTTGGCTGCATGTATAAGTTATGCAAGAGATAATAGGTAAATATTGAGGTGATAATGTTGGAAGAACAGTCATGGAGCTGATAACAGCATTTTAGTAAACAGTGGACTATATAATCAGCAGTAGCTCCATGAAAATGTAATGGAGCTGAAAATTTACCACCTAATGACATCACATACCAACACATCACTCACATGTTTTTGATGATGCTGATGTAGATAAACCTAATTGTCTGGAAGATGGTACACTATATACATGCTTGCTATGCTTACATGAAGACCTCAGTTCATATCCCTAGCACCCCCACAAAAATCAGGGTATAAGTGAGGGACAAAGGTAAAGAGACAGCTGGAGCTCACTGGTTACCAACCTAGCTATGTGTTCAATGAGAGACCCTTTCTGAAAAGAATAAGTCAGTGGGTAATAGAACAGGACACTCAGTGCTTGCCATTAGCCTCTGCAAGCAAGTGCACATGTGAACAGGCACACAGACATGCACATGGACACACACACAAGCACACACTCACACACACACTCCACTGTACTGACAGTATATGCAGGCATAACACATACAGTTATATACTGCATTTAGTATTTAATGTGTGTTAAATATACAATAGCATATTTTTACAATTTATGTATTGACTGGACTATATTGTGATAATTTTTAGCATAGGCCTCCTTATTAATAGTGGTTTTTATAAACCATAAATGCCATGTTATTAACAGTAGTATATATCTCATGTTTGCAACTATAGATTGCATTGTTTATCATTAAACTTTGTTTAACATCATGCAGTTTTATTTACAATGGCCTAAGGTAAAATAGGACACATTACATATGGACATACCCTATAACCCAAGAGTGTAGTTGGATATAGTATCAAAGTCTGTACAAATATACACTCTCATGTTTGTACAATAATGAGATCAGCAAGAAAAAAACATTTCTCAGGAGACAGTCTCATTATTAAGAAACAAGTTAATATTTAGCAATTAATTGAAATGAAATTGTGTGCATACACACATACATATATAATGTATATGATGTGATACATATATGCATATAACAATAATGAGAAAAATGTTATGAGTTTTAAAGAGAGCAAACAAGGATATATGGAAAGTTTCGAAGGAAGAAAACGAAGGGGAAATGATGTAATTACATTATAATCTGAAAATAAAAGAAATAATAAAAAGTAAAATCATGGATATTGCCCAAACTTCTGGATAGAAGAGTTGATTAAATGATGTCATTCATGGTTCCTAGAAACAAAGAAAGTTTATATGAAGAAGAAAATGATAAGTTAAATTTTGGATATGATGACTTTCAAGAGCCTATTCAAGGTTCACATGCATTTAATTTTGAAGTAAACTGAAAGAAATTTGTTAGAAATACAAAGTTGTGATTTGGAGCCAATTAATTATAATTAAATTCAGAAAGTATAGCACAAAATGAGTTTTGAAGAATTAGAAGACTCCAATTTTAAGGTTTGACTAGGTAATCAATCAATAAAAAGGAATTAGGAGGGAAAAAACAAGAGAAATATATACCTTTTCAGAAGCCAAAGTAATGTACATGAGAAAACAGTCAATTCTGTCAAAATGTAGTAGATATTTCTAGAATAATGACAAAATGATATAAATATGGATTCATTGAGACTCAAAATGTAAGTCATTTATATTAGAAACATTAATGATGGGGCACCTGACCTTTGCTCTAATATATTGTTTTTGTTGCAAAGGGAACAAATTAAAACAGATAAATGGGATGGATTGAAAACGAAAAAAAATTAAACTTTCTAAATATCTGTAAAGCAAAGGAAACAATAAATGAAAACAAATACAGAGAATTGGAGGAAATTTATGCAAATGATACACATTAATACAAAATGTGTAAGACCAATACAAATATATATATATGTATATATATTGCACTTATATAATTCAATGTCTAAAATTTAAATAAAAAGACTAATTAATCCATTCAAAATGTGGTGTAAAGACCTTAACATCCATTCGTCAAAAGAATGCATAAGAAAGTTGAATAGTATATGAAAAAATGCTTACCATCATTAACCATCCCAGGAATAAACTGTAATATCAAGGCACTAAGAATAGAAATTATTTTAAATAAAAAGTGAGATGCTTGTAAGGACATGGGAAAAGAGAATCTTTATTTGTTGGTGAAGGTGTACATTAATTCAGTCATAGAAAACAACATTATGGATTTTCCTCAAAAAGTTGATAAAAGTATACGTAGTTCACTGTCATTACTACATTATTTTGAAACATACATTGGTTTGTACAGTGCCCTATTCATTCTCTCATCAACTATAAGCACAAAATGATTCAGAATTATAGGAAATTCTCAGAAAATCATTACTATACTGAACTTAGGAGTTTACAAATTTTATGCCTATTCTATGACTTTATATATAATTAATCACCAGGCTTGCATTTGAAGCTGCAAAGAGCTACCATTCTGAATCCGTTTTAAACATCTAATATTCTTAAAGCTCAGAATTTTTGAGCCACCCATACCTCTTTTGTTATGTTACCAAAAACTGTTGATTTAATCTGTACATGAAAACCGTATTGTGTTTGGTAATCATTTTTGATGATCATTACAGCTAAAGCCATATTGTCTATAATAAGTTGTCTTTATAGTATAATATCTATGAAAGATGTAAATTATTTACAAGTAAGATAAAGAGTCTACAGTTTCAAAACCAACAGAAACCCATTCACTTAATCCAAGGACAGTCAAGTTTGTGGTGAGAGATGAATAGTATACAAATAAGTATAATTATATTTTCTAAAGGCAAAGAGAAGGTAAGAAAATTTATGAAGGGCAGCATTCCACATGTTGTTTTGCTGACCATAGTTAAATGCTATAACAATTTGAAATTAGGAAGTGAATAATTATTCAAATTATTTTTATGTAAAAAATTTTGCAAGATTATATTGTGGATTGCATGGCAGAGAGCTAAGTACTCTGTGGGTAATGTGAAGTTCTATAAAAGAGACATTTCCCCAAGTACCACACACCTCATTAGTTCACTTCCAAAGGATTAAACTATGGCTAACACCACCTAGAATCTGTGCACGATGTAATTTTCAAGAAAGAGTAACTTTAGCTATAATTTTCTATTTGAAAATATTGGGAAATTTTATAGGTATGCACACAAAACTTTGTGACTTTGATAAAAATGTATTCCTCTCAGTTATGCTGAAACATATAAAATACATTAAAAAGAAAGGTGAGGTTTATGGAGATACTTTATTTGTACTGAAATGTGATTTTATTTGTATGTTAATAAATAAAGTTGCCTGGGGGTCAGATCTAATAGCAAGCCATAGCAGAAGCCAGGCGGTGGTGGCACACACCTTTAATCCCAGCACTTGGGAGGCAGAGCTAGGCGGATCTCTGTGTGTTCAAGGATACAGCCAGCATGGAGACACATACCGTTAGTCTCAATACCAACCATAGAAGACCTGGAGGTCTGTACAGACAGGCAGTGACAAGGAGATCATGTGGTTGAGTTTACAACCAATGAGAAGGCATAACAGAAAGTCAATAAAAAGGACAAACACTCAGGAAGCAGCTCTCTTGCAGAGAGGTAGGATAGCAGCGGCAGTGAAGGGTAATGTTTTTAGCTCTTAGCTATTGCTCTGACCTCTTGGGCTATTAACTCTGCATTTGGCTCTGTGTTTCTTATTTAATAAGACCGTTCATCTACAGAGGTTGATGGAAATTATGAACATTTCCTTACAACAGATGACTTCAAAAGCCTTTAAAATGCTAATAACAATAATCCTTACTGATTTTTACAACATTTCATTTATTACTTCTTAAAACATTATCAGAGTGCCTACTGTGTTCACTATTGTGCAGCTATAAATGAATTTTTGCCCCAACCCTGAAGGAATTATAAGTTCTATTTGGATGGATAAGACTATCTTTTCTTCATTTCACCAAAATTCATTTTGTGCATTAGATACTGCTATGTATTGTGAGTGAGTACAAGGAAATATTGAAAAAAGAAACTGATCCTAAATTGGGAAACTATGTATTGATAAAGTACTAGATAAAGAGCAGAAGTAGTAGACACAGAAATTCAGACAAGGAAAATAAAACAAGTTTTGGAATAAGAAATAAGCTCCATAGAGCTTGAAGCTGTTTTTCTGTTATGATCAGTATCTCTAACAAGGAGGTTGATTTTATTTTCTTATTTTGAAATAATTATGGAGTCATAAGAAGGTGTAAAAACAGTACAGAAAGATCTATTCTACTCTTCATCCAGTTTCTCTAAATCTTATACATTATATAAATAAAATATCAGAACTACAATTCAACATTGGTACATTGTGTTAGTACAGTTCCCTCTTTTGAAAAACATGTGTAGGTCAGTATAACTGCTACAATAGCAGACATAGAGGGCAATTCCATCATGATGATTTCTCTTTTGTTACTTAGGTATTGCCACAATCACTGTCCCCACTTCTAAGACCATCTCTAATCCTAGACAATTACTAATAAACATTCTATCTCAGTGGCTTCCGATAAGGGCTTTATAATCCTACATTTGAGGATGGTATTCTTCTAATTATGTGGTGAATCTATGTCTTGACAAAACTTTTACAAACATGAAAGTCTCCACTGTTTTCTTACTCTGAAGGAAGAAGTATGAGCTTTCAAGAAACAGTTATAATTCAGTAACAGCAGCAAAAGAAAACAGTCTTAGAGGTGACATACTAAGATGGTGGTAGATCAGCTAACATGAGGAAATGAGTTTTCAAGGAGTGATCTCATTTTCTTATATCCTCTTAGCTCTCCCTATTTCCTACAGCTATTTATTATTGTCTATATAGTACAGGAAGGATGAACATGGTCTCCTACTATTCATGATTTTGCTCGCTCTCTCTCTCTCTCCCTTTCTTTCTTCCTTTCTCTTCCTCTACTGTTATATCTTCCAAGTCAAGAGATTGACCTGGTTTACAGTGTCTGGGTACTTATCTCAAATTTCTTTTTTTTGTCTATCATTAATCAAACCTGGCATAAATCTACCCCATTTGTTTCCTTTGCCTTGATTTTTTCTCATTCCTATGTGTGCCCTTCTCCTATATTTCTATGCAAAACCTAGCACTTACCACTAGTCTCACTATGATTGCCTATCTCTTCTTTTTTCTTGTCCTCTCCACTTATACCAATATATTAATATACACGGTACCATTGGGGTCCCTTTACTCCTGAAACTAATTGGTACTTACTGGGAGCCTATTTGGCTGTGACCTGCTGTGCTATTACTAGAGTGGGTTAACTACTGGATATTGAGAGTTGCTGCAAACAGTACTCAACTCACAGCGGCAGACTGGAGGCAGAACCTGGTGCCTGGAATATTGTAATATCAATCTATCAGATGAAAGCCTCACCACAATTATACTACAGCATAGTTTCTCCCAGAAACTGTAGTATATCCACGGAAAGAAGAAAAACAACCTGAATTCTGAACTGAAATAACAACAACAGAACCTTAACCAAGGATTTAACCATATGTGGACAAATTCCAGTGTAAGAACACAAATAATATGAAAAACTAAGAAAACTAGTTTCCTCCAAAACTTATCAATGCCACATGAATAGTCTCCACTCAAAATGACTTGGATGGAATTCCAGATGCAGAATTCAAAAGAATTATTATAAACGTGATTAAAATGACTCAAAAAGAACTCTAACATTTTCCCATAAAACATGGACATTTGAATGAAATAAGGAAGATAATTCATGATATAATAATAGGCTTTAATGAAAGATAGGAATACTGAATAAATCCCAAACCAAAAATATAACAGAAGCAAACACAATGCTTCAAATAAAAAGTCCAGTGGAAAGTCTCCCCAGTATAATGGCTTGTGTAGGAGATGGATTATCAGAGTATAAAGATAAATTAGAAGAATTGGCCAATGGTAAATTTATAAAGGTATGAATCAAACATAAAGAAACTCTGGAACTCCATAGAAAGCTAAAACTTATAGGTATACAATATGGAGAAAAATGTATGCAAAAGGTATATACATGTTTTTAAATGGTAGAAGATAATATTACAACTCTAGGGAGAAGTAAGCTTATCCTTGTACAGGAGTTACACAGCAACCCAGAAAGACAGGTGCACAAGAGAAGCTTTCCACATTATATTATCACTGAAACACTAAATATACAGGACAAAAAAAGTTATGTCAAAAGCTGCAAAAAGATGAGTCATATTATATACTAAATACAATCCAAATCATGAAAGCAAGAAGGGCTTGGACTGATTTTTAGTTCTAGAAGACTACAATTGTCAATGTAGTCTAATACACCCAGAAAAAAAAACTGTATGTCATAACTGACACTAAAAGGGAAAAAAAGCTTTCTATGATAAAAGCAAGCTAAAGAGTTTTGTGAGCACAAAACATCCTATATTAGAAGATATTAGGTGGTATATTTCTTAATCACAAAGATAAAGAAAGTTCCAAACATTATAAAATCAATAAAATGACACAGAACAACACACACCTTTCAGTAAAAATTCTGTGTACCAATTGTTTCAATACATTAAAAGTCCAAGACTAGCAGATTGGATTAGAAAAGATAATCTTTTATTTTCTGCCTCCAAGAAACATAACTTGATGTGAAAGATAAACACTATCTTAAGAAGAAAGTATGAAATATCAATTCCAATGGGATCAGTTATCTGTGTCAGAAATGAAAATCTGAAATATCTAGAAACAAGGGTAGGGACTACCCTTCAGGATATAGATATAGGTGAGAACTTTCTGGATAGGACTCCAGCTGTCCAAGAAATACACCAAAAATCACCAATAAAGATTTCAGGAATATAAAAAGATTCTGTACAACAAAGGAAACTGTTAATTGACTAAAGAGGAAGCCTACAGAATGGGGAAAATCTTTGCCAATTATACATAACAGAGGGTTAGTATCTACAATAAATAACTCAAAATAATAAATATCAAGAAAATAATCTTATGAAACTGCACAGAGTCCTTGGAAGAAGAAATACAAATGGCTAATATTATTATTGTTTTATGTGTATATATGTTATGCACTAATATATAAATACCCACTGAGTACATTATTGTTTGTATGTATTTCGTTTCAATGATGACCACTCTGTATTGGACAACCAATAAGGGGGTCTCATCTTCAGCACAGGTTAATTCTCCTCCCAGGAGTTCTTTGTGTATGGGTGGGACCCTGCAAAAAAAATTTTCCCTCCCACACTAACATGTTTATTGATGCTACCATTGTTCAGGCCTTGTTTACGCAACCATTTCTAGGAGAGACTATTTTCCAGCATGTGGTGGTATTGTGTTCCCCAAAATATTGTGCACCCTAATAAACTTATCTGGGATCAGAGACAGAACAGCCACTAGATACAAAGGCTAGAAAATGGTGGCACTTACACCTTTAATCCTAGCACTCCAGAGGTAGAAATCCCTCTGGATCCCTGTGAGTTCAAGGCCACATTGGAAATGACCAGGCGTGGTGACACACGCCTTTAATTCCAGAAAGCCAGCCTTTAATCCCAGGGAGTGATGGTAGAAAGCAGAAAGGTATATAAGGCATGAGGACCAGAAACTAGAAGCATTTGGCTGGTTAAGCTTTTAGGCTTCTAGCAGCACAGTTCAGCTGAGAGCCATTGGGATGAGGACACAGAAGCTTCCAGTCTGAGGAAACAAGACCAGCTGAGGAACTGGCGAGGTGAGGTGGCTCTGGCTTGTTCTGTCTCTCTGACCTTCCAGCATTTACCCCAATACCTGGCTCAGGTTTGATTTTATTAATAAGACTCTAAGATTCCTGCTACACCATCAGGCTTCCTGGTGTTCTGGCTCTTACTGTCTTCTTCTTATGCATGTTCCCTGAGTCATAGATGAAGGAACTCTACTTTAGATGTATCTAACTGGGCTAAGCTTCCTATGATCAGTTGATCTCTGCATTTTGCACAGTTGTAGTTTTCTGTGATGGTCTCCATTTGCTATAAAGAGATGTTTCTTTGATGAGGGGTGGTAGATACACTTATCTGTAGGTATAAGGATAACATTTGGAATTTAACAAGGATTATCCTAGTCTATCAAAGTGGTGGTAGTAGATTCTTTCCTAAGGTCCATAACCTCACCATCCCTGGGAAGCTGGCTAGGTTTCTAGTGCCAGGCATGATTTCCTTCATGCTGAGTGAACCCTAGGTCTAATTAGACAGCTTCTAGTTGCCATCAGCATGTGAGTGCTACTTATTGCGCCTTCGCTGGTATCTTCTCATGCTGGTTGTTGTGGTCCATAAGTGAACCTAGAGTTGAAGAGCTCACAGGCCACAGGGTTGTACCTACTAGTATCATTTTGTTAAATGGACGTAGTATCAAACTGCCCTCTAAATTGCTATCTCTCTGCTCATTGATAGTGTAGCTCTCAGAGCTCATCAGAGAAGTTCCTTTGTGCAGTGGACAGTGGCTAGTGCAGAAAATTACAACTGGCCAAAAAGCAGAGAATAAGTGTTTGTGTGGTGTTCAGCTGCAAATATGCTATTTATATTGTTCCTTCCCCCCAAGTTACAGGGATGCTTATGCAAATAGAGTAGAAAGATTTTAAGAACCTTGGGTTGAGAAGGACCATAGTGAAAGGGTATATTTTGGACATTACAGGACCACCACACTGATGAACCAACTCATAATGGCTATGACTACATACAAAAGACTTGAAAAAGATTAAGTCAGACAATGTTATAGCATAGAAGGAGAATGAGGTCTTGAGATCATATGACTAGCTCAGGACCTACTGACTATTGACAATTGATGGCTTATAGAGCAGGAAGACTAAATTTTATTTGATAATGTGACCCCTGGTAGGTTGACCATGTGCCATTGGTGACATCATATGCATGATTATGTGGGTAACACAAATTAGACTTAGTTGTTTGTTTTTAAAAATTGACACAAAGTTAAGAGGGACTGAGGAGGTAGGGGGATCTGTAAGGAGTTAGGGGAAAATGTGGGGAGTGAATATGATCAAAATATATTGTATGTATGAATGAAATTATCAAAGAATTAATAAAATAGTATATTAAAATAAAAAAATTAAGTGGCATTCATTAGTGTTGTTTTACACATGATTTATTTTAGCTATTCAAGATAACATAATGTTATTAGTAAGACATTCAAATACTGAACTTATTTTTTAAAACAAAGTTCTGGTCACCTCTTAAAATAATATTGTTTAAGTTTGAGGATACAGTTCTCCTGGGAGAAACTATTGTCTTGGACATATGCTGAATAATTAATATAAGATTTTTGTACATGAAAAGTTGGTCTACAAAGGAGACCTATTTTCATACCAGAAAGAACACATGCTAAACAAAAAGAATTATTATAAACCAAGTTAATAGATTTATAGAGAAAGAGATAGAGAATCTGTCACAGATGACATTTGGTAACAGTTGCAAGATATTCAAACCCTAATTTCCCATGAATGATAAATGAACCCCTGCTCATAATAGGAATAGCATATAATACTCATATCACTACTAAATATACTTATAACAATAGGGACCATGGGGACATAAGCATATATCCACTTGTACCAGCTAATATTTCACTAACTCTGCATTGATCATTTCTCCTATAACAAAAGTTTAAATACTGGCTGTGTATTTTAATCACTATTAGGGCTTACTTAAAATACCAATCCTTGTTTCACATCCCATGAAAAATGCACCAGAAAGTCTAGCAGGGATGTTATTCAATTAGTCATCAAGCTATTCTACCTTTCTATGTATGCCTTAAATAAACTTTCTTTAGGTCTTTATTACTACTGCCTTAGAAATTCCCAGGCATGTGAATTTGGGTGACAATAATTGTTGAGCAATTCAGTGTTCGGTCCTGTACTACTTTAAACTCTTTACTATTACTCTAAAATACATCAACACAATATATATTTAGTAACTGTAAAATACAGATTCTTCTTTCCCAGTGATATACAATACCACTTTAGAAACCCAAGTAAGAGAAACAACAGATGTGAAAAGGTAGATAAGGTGTGGTAAGAGAAGAAATGTGTCATATTAAGTACTTGAGTGCATGTCTATCTATCCCAGGAAATATTTCTCTACAGTATATGAGCATATTTGTGTCATATTTTGATTAGTTCTTGACATGACTTTACTTAAAATACTTTACTTACACTGGTTACTACACTTACCTTGTTTTAGATTCTATGCCCTTTATATAATTTCGGTATGACATTTTTGTGCAGGATGATTTGCCTGCATTCTACCCATGCTTACTCTCATTCATCTATTTTTGTGCTTATATGCTTTGAGATTATAAGGTGTGTATCGATATGGCATGTTTCCCACATCCAATGCTCTGACACACTTTGTTTCTTCTACAACTTCTTCAATTTCTATTCTTCACATTTTCATTTCAGAAGTCATTCCAAACCTCTAAGAAGTTACTTCCAGATGCTAGCCATTAGATATTTTAACCAATTCCTCCTCTGTGATTCTCCTGTACTTTTTACACATAGATAGTGTTAAACTTAAATGTTAATCTTAATTATTTATGCACCTATATATAGCTAGATTGTTGTGTTGTTGGCTATATCCTTAAATATTTGTGGAAAATATTACCTTTGTATACACACAAATATATTTATGTTCTGTCAAGTAGTTTATGTATTATTTGACTATTTCCTGACTTCTTAGATATTGGGATAATTCTCCAATAATGTCTTAAACAAATAACATCATGAAAAAGGACTTTGTATCTAAGTATTTAAGCAACTGCACCTGGAAAATTTAAAGTAATCTTCCCATTTGATTCAAAATGGAAACAAAAACTACTATGGGAAATTTAGTAGTAGACCACTTAAAAACACTATTGGAGGTGGTTTTGGATAGATAACTCAGTGGTTAGGAACACTAGCCATTCTTCCAGAAGACTTGTGTTCAATCCCTAGTAACCACTTTCCATAAAATTCAAGTTTTTGAAAATTTATTTCAATGCCTCTGTTGTCTGATCATGCCCATTTATTGAACCTCATTACTTTGTTTTTGTCTGAAGCCTTGCATACTGTAGTTTTGCCCCACTTACTAATGATTTACTCTATTTGAATAATTTTTTACTTTAAAATGTTGACTTATTCAGGTCTCCAACAACAGCTCTTCAGAAGCTTCCCTTAACTACATACTGTAATCAGTGACACAGGTACAGATATCATAACACTTTCTAGAGCATTTATCTCTATATGATAATTTTAATGTTTTAATATTTTATTCATCTTAGTCTTCCCCACTGAAAATGCTTTCCATAAATATGGATTTTAAATGTCATGATGCATATGTAATGCTGAATTTTCAAAATGTATATGGTACATAATTCTTATCCAACATATAATTTGACACAAATATCTTTAAAAGTATTGACACAGTAAGATAAAAGGTATTTTCTTCTTTCATCTGTTATGACTGTGATTTCCACCAAATCTAAGCATTTGTTTCATAATCTTAATAGTCACTTATGACCTTGTAGCTAATGTATCCTTATGGAAAACTATCTATTTAATATCCTTGTTTTTTTATACCTACCAGTGTTTTGGTTTATAAAAGTGCTTAAATATTAAATACAATGTTTTATTTCACTAGGTTTTTTTAATTCATTTTGTCATTGATATTGATGAATGAAATAGTTAATATGCAAAATACTTAATCTTTGCTTATTCATATACACTGGATATTTTCTTTTGTTAGTTATTCTGTTAACTTAGCTCCAAATTCCACAATACAGATAAAAATGCCAAAGACATAGTCAATATTAACTAATATGTTCATTTTCCTTAAAATATTTTGACTTTATACATTATTTTACTTAATTGTGATTAATGTTACTAAAACTTTTAGCCATCTATATTTATATATTAGATATTTTATAATTTATGAAATAATAATTTTATTATATATTAATTGACAATATCCTAATCTTATAAACTTCATGCACATACATGTATAGACATGTAGTGGTAGCAGTGGGGGTTATAGTACTGGTAATAATGATGTTATGAATTGATTCTACAGTAATTAAAATAATCTGATTGATAGGTTGTAGTGGGTAGCCATTCCAGCTTTGACCTGGAAGTTCCAACCCCCATTGAGGCTTCAGTAACGGTCACGCCTACAAGGTAGGGCTGAGAGAGGACACTGAAGACCTGAGATCCAGATTTCCCGGCTCTCTTGGTTCCTGGACCCTGGACACTGGAGGTAGAGCGAGCAGAGTTCTCCAGAGAACACCGCCAGACTGCGCCACGCCTTTCCCAGACCCTGTTACCTATCCCTTCACTTGTAAGTTACCCCACAAAATGTGTGTGTGTGTGTGTGTGTGTGTGTGCGCGCGCTTTGCTATTGAAAACACATAGCTAAGCCCCTCCTCAAAATATCATCCAGTGTAAAGCTGCACCTACCTTGCAGCCCTTATCTCAAGCACCACTATATTATGTATATTCTCAGATAAGCTGTGAGGATACATCAGATTTTGTCCTTAGAATGCTATAAAGTTAGTTAGAATAAGACATTAATAAAATTAACTTCAAGGCCCTACTGAATCCTAGGCAGAATTCTTTATCATTATTCCAATGACTCATTTGTATTGTTTAATATGACTCATCAGGTATTATGCAATTAGCTCAAAATTTCACAACATTAAAGGTGGCCCAATTTTGAACAACATGAATGAAACTTCATCATATTTATACTCAAAGAAATAGGACAAAAATGATATCTCAAATTCAAAGTCAAAAATGGCAAAAGTGATGATGCTTCCTGTCTCTATTTCTTATTTCTAAAGGTCATTATTAGAAGAATATATTATGCAAGTGAAAACTTGCTGTGGATATCATTCTGTATCAATAAAGCGCTGATTGGCCGGTAGCCAGACAGGAAGTATAGGCGGGACTAACAGAGAGGAGAATTGAGGGAACAGGAAGGTAGAGGGGAGACTGGCTGGAGCCTCGGCCAGGAGAAGGAAGATGTAAGGTACCGGTAACCCACGAGCCACGTGGCAAAGTAGAGATTAATAGAAATGGGCTAAATATAAGAGTAAGAGCTAGACAATGATAGGCCTGAGCTAATGGCCAAGCAGTTTAAATAATATAAGCGTCTGTGTGTTCATTTTATAAGTGGGCTCGGAGACTGGCGGGACTTGGGAGCTGGAGACTGGCGGGTGGCGGAGATTTGTCCTGACTGTGGGCACGGCAGGAAAACTCTAGCTACAGTCAGAGTAAACACTTTTGCTGTGTTTGCCCATGTTTCATCCTGTTCTGGATCCAGCAGGAAAACTCTAGCTACAAATGGCGTCCAACGTGGGGCAAGAGTTTCCACCTAAAACCTGAGAAAAAAAGATACTAAAACGGAGCTAAAAACAGTTCCTAGTTGTCTTTGTCAAGTTAGCCGCAGCTTGCCGGTTTGAGCTACTTGTGGGTTCCTGGCGTGCGCGTTTGACTGCCAGTATGACGACAATGAGGTGTCTGCCAGCAGCACATTGTGCTGTATACTAGATTTACTCTTTACTAATATAAAAAAAAGAGGTTTCTGGGCTATATGCTGCTTTAATAAAAGCGTAGACCCACTATTTCTGAGAATTGATCGCTCCCACAACTGATGAAAAAACGTGCCGCCGCCATGTTGGAAAGCTGAAGTGGGCGGAGCCAGCAGCCACAGAGCCGTTTCAACAAGTGCTGCAGTTTAAAACAATTGATTCACGATAAGACAGATTCAGATGGAACAAGACTTTAAATGCTTTAAAATGTGTGTAAAAATATACGTAGGCTTCAAAGAGAGATAAAAAGAAATATATACAGTTATATAAAAAAATGATAGTTTTGAAAAATGAAGTCTTTAAAGAGACAGTAAAGGTAGTATAAAATATAAGCCACGTAAAGATGGATATCACACAGAGAATCTGGATTGTGTTGTCTTTGGGATTCTTAACTACAGAGAGATATTTGATTGTGAAGAAAGCTGAGTTAAACCAATATGTATATTTTAAAGATACCTTGACTTCAAAATTTGGATATAAGGATATGTTGCTTTGGAAAAGAAGTTCTGCTTTTGTTTCCACAGAAAGCCAGAGGCTATGGATTTGTTCCAGACTAAGATACATCAGGTTTGACCAGCCAAGACCACCTGAGGTCTCCAATGACACCATGGCCCAGATGATCCAACATCCAGAACATCTCAAGACAACTGGCTCAGATGATACACCCTCATGGACTACTCCATAATCCTAAAATGTTCTTTATGTCCCCATAAGGTACAGCGCCCTCCTCCAGCAGGAAGTAGTAAGAGAATCTACGCCCAAATTCCCAAATATACCAAGCTGGCTTTGGAGATGGAATGGGCTCACTCCCTCTCTAAACCCAGACATATTCCTAAAATAAAAGGTTAAAAGATTCTTTTGTCCCATATCAGAAGAGCCCTCTGGTATGGGACAGAGAAAAACCAATATTTTTATTTAAAACAGGTTAATTATAAATGCGATCTCTTTCTAAAAAACAAAAGGGGATATGATATATATAGGATATAGAGATGATAGGATAAAAGGATTGATTGGTGAATCTACTTTTAAAAAACAACATGTTTAAAATGTTTTACATTGGTATAAATTTTAGTTTATGTTTAAAAAGTTTTACATTGGTATAAATTTTAGTTTATTGAT
>CABHPH010133531.1:0-41609 GCA_902168325.1 Peromyscus nudipes
GTGTGTGTGTGTGTGTGTGTGTGTGTGTGTGTGGTATGTAGGTGCACAAATACCACACCATGCATGTGGAGGTTGGAGAAAGGCCTGCAGAGATCCGTCTCTCCCTCTAACACATGGGTTCTGAGGATGGCACTCAGGTTCAGACTTGATTACAAGTGCCCTTAGCCACTGAACCATCTCACCAGATCCTGTTTTGCTCTTGAGAAAGGTCTCACTGTTTAGCTCAAGCTGGCCTAGAACTTGGGCTCCCCTTTCCTCAGCCTTCTGAATGCTGGGATTATAGGCATGTACCATCACACTTGATCCAAACATAGTTTTGTGCCCTGGTCAGCCACGTGCACGTTGTGTGATCTTGGGAAAGCAGCCTGGCCTCGCGTGTCTAAGGTCCCACTTCCCCGCTTTCATTAAGTGAGAAGAGGGTATCTTATCTTGCTGTTCCTAAGCTGTTTCAGGGCTCACAGCGCACCTAATGAGGCAGCCCTGACCTGCCAGCCCCTTAGTCTTTGAAACCTCCCCTCAGAGTAACGTTCCAGAAGGAGGCCTGGTCCCCAAGTCCCTATATCTGACCGAAGAGGAGCAGGAGCAGGCTGACCAGCTACGGCAGTGGAGTGAGACCTACCATGCAGCCAGCGTGTTCCGCGGGACCCCCCACGAGGTGCCACCTGGTGCCACCTGGTCTGGGAGGGCATGGTGGGGTGGTGTCCTGGATCATATTCCTTCAGAGTGGGTGTGGGAGTGATTCTGGTCACTCAGTTTCAGCTCTGTCCCAGCAGCTTTGGGACATGGGATGGTTGCAGAATCCCTGGCACCCGCAGTTCACCTCAAGTGACCAGGCCTTTCAGGGAGAGGTGGGGTTCTGGGAGGAAGGGATAGTGGGGGAGTCTTAGCAGCTCATCCTGACCACAGGGAGACTGGTAGATGACCAGAGAACAACACCCTGACCCTGGGACTCGTCCACCTCTTCTCCCCTTATGCAGGTTGCCATGGAAATTCCAGAAGGGGAGTCAGTCATCACCTGGGACTTCGACATCCTCCGAGGAGACGTGGTGTTTAGTCTGTACCATGTGAAGCAGGCCCCCAAGCTCGGTCCCCAGGAGCCTGGGGTTAGAGCCAGTGGGCAGCTAATCGATAAGAGCTGGGTCCTTGGGACAGATTACAGTCGTGTAGAGGCGCCCCTCATCTGCCGGGAAGGTCAGAGCATTCAGGTGTGTAGGCGTGGGCTGTGGTTACTAACTCAGCCTGGGGTATCAAGCATCCCTCCCAGACCAGGGCTCTGGGGAGACAGCTGTGGACAAAGTGGATGTGCTCCCAGCCTCTGGGACCCTGCAGGGCGACTGGGGAGAGACCCCCTAGTGTGTGTGTAATAGGAGGTCCCCCTCCACTCCAGAAGGCTATATGGAGGGAGGAGGGGCACTAAGCTAAGAGGCAGCTGGAGGCCAGGGGGAGGTCTTGGGGCTTCAGTTTCTTCTGCATGAGGAAAAGAAATCATTAAAGACCTAAATGGCCTAAGGGAGGCTGGGGCCATCGCTCAGTCAGTGAAGTGCTTGTCTTTCTTGTATACACGTAGATTTGATTTCTGGTTTCCTCAGAACCCACGTGGAAAAAAAAGCCAGGTGTGGACACACACACTCATGCACAAACACATACATGCACGTGGGGGCCCCAAATGGCTACCACTGGTGCCATTTAAATCAAGCAAAATTTCCCATCTCTAAGTTCAGGAGGCGACAGGTCCAAAGTCAAGGAGCCTGCAGGGTTCTCTAAAGGCTGAGGAAGGGTTCTTTCTTGTTCCTTTGGTGGGTGCCCGGCTTGTGGACACATAACTGCAGTCCCCACCCTCGCCTTCTATGGCTCTGTCCTCCATGTCTCTGTCTTGTGCCTCAAGTCCCCTCCCCGTTCTCCTATGAGGACAGCGGTAGTCATGTTTAGGATTGACCCTAAATCCTTAGCTGAAAAATGAGAGAAGTAACCAAATAAGGTCATCTTTCTGAGGTTCTAAGTGGACATGAATTTGGGGGGACACTGTTCAGCCCATGTCATCACCTCAGGGTGGGTGGAGGATGGGGCTTTGGGACTCAAAGTCCCGCTTCCCCGTATGAGTTCGTTACGGAGGGCCTTCAGGGTGGCTGGGCTGGGAGAGGTGGAGGTGTCCTCCCGGGTGGAAGGAATGGCCGGACCAAGCTGGAGAAAGAAACGGGACACCTCATGGGCTGGGGTGAGTTGTGGAGCCAGAGGACGTCTGCATGGCAGGGCAAGTGGTAAGGCCCCAAAGTCAGCAGCCCGATCCAGCACCCCAAGACCCTGGCCTCAGAAGCTCCTGAACACCCCCCATTATGAAGTTCTGAATGCAGGGCTGGGAGTCCATATCTCCTGCCTCCTGTGACTCTGGCATGAATGTTTCCATGGCAGCCGAGGATCCATGGGTCTAGGGCCAGAACATGGATGTGTAACTGGGCTGTAAGCTACTTGGTTCATCCCCACAATCTCTCCATGAGGTCAGTGTTACAGGTGAAATGTTAAACACACACACACTTGACTTCAAACTCTACTATAGAGCTATAGTAATAAAAACAGCTTGGTACTGGTATAAAAACCGACATATGGACCAATGGAATCGAATTGAAGACCCTGACATTAATCCATGCACATATGAACACCTGATTTTTGACAAACACACACACACACACTCACACTCATTCACTCTCTCTCTCAGACATACACATTGTACATATACACATTTACACATACATATATACATTTACACATAAACACACATGCACATGTATGCACACAGAGACACACATACACCCAAACACACATATATACTCACACAGACACACACACACAGACACATACACACAGATGCACAGACACACCCACACAGACACTCACACACATATACACTCTCTCACACACACCCATATATACACACATACATATATATACACATACACATCAACACGCTGACACACACAGTGAGAGTCCACTGGCTCCATGAGCATCATGGACCTTACTGAAGCTTCCGTGGAACAAATGACTCTTGCAGTCACAGGCAGGTCCCCACCATCCCACTGAACACCCCCACAGTGTTTCCTCAGAGCTGCCCCACTCTGACCTTCCCCCTCCCCCTCCCTGCTCCACCACACATTCTCCCTAACACCCTCCTAGTGGCTTCTCAGAAGCCCTTGGATTGCAGACCTAACCTCATTAGCAGAGACAGCATCCCACAAACCCATCTGCTGTCCTGCACCCCTACACCCTAGTGTCTACTCCCCCACATTAAGCAGGAAGCTCTGGTCCCTGGGATATGGCAGTCACCACAAGGAGGCTTTGGAAAGCGCTTATAAAGGATTTCCTGGGATACTGGAAAAGACCAAATAGAAAGAGACGCCATTCCCAAGCCTGGCTACAGGAAATCTACGAAGGCTCAACCTCCCAGCCCGTCTCCAGGAGAACCTAATTCCCCATCTTGTCCTCAGGAGGACCCAGCCCCACATAGCATCAGGAAGATCATGGCCCATATCATTCCCAGTAGGACACAGCTCCCCAACCTGTCCCCAGAGAGACTCAACTCCCATCTTGTACCAGGGGAAACCATCTCTCCATCTCATCCCCAGGAGCACCTGGTCTTACTGTGGGTTCTGTGTTTCAGGGTTCCCATGTGACTCAGTGGCCTGGCATCTACCTGCTCCAGTGGCAGATTCACAGTCCCTCTGAGAGTGTGGCCTGCAGCCTCCCAGGTGTGGATGATGTCCTGACGGCTCTGCACAGTCCTGGTCCCAAGTGTAAGCTCCTGTACTACTGTGAAGTGCTGGCATCTGAAGACTTTAGGTAGGGGAGGCCTGGGGTTCCCACCAGTTCTGGAGACTGGCTGCTTCTGTGATTGTTGACTGACTATGCAGTGGCCTGGGGTCGGTTTCTCCTGGGTGGACATCAATAGCCCTCTCTAGGAACTTAGTGTGAGAAAGAGGCTCAAATGCTGGACCTTCACCCTTTGTAGCAGCAGAGCCTCCCTTCAAGGATCTCAGTGCACAGGGCCAGGAGAGAAGAGGAGGGAACACCCTTCACTCCTAGATTCCTCAGTTTGCAACGACTCTAAAGTATTCTAGATAACTCTAAAGTATTATAGATAACTGTCTACAGGTTGCTATTTTGGGTTATTAAGGACACCCCCCCCCTGCACACACACTGAGCTTCCCAGTTGCCTGTACTGAGGAGACAAATCCCTTCCACTCCCTGAGATATAGGAAGCCCAACTACTAAATGGGAACCACTGAAGAGACGGTTCACTTGGCACACAGCAGGCACTCAGAAGTGGCGCAGGCAGCCTGGAGGTGGAGCAGGCAACATCTTCAATTTCTTCCCCCTTTTTGCATTTCATTTTAATTTCTCATTAGTTTTGAGTTGGGATCTCATGAAATATAGGTTGGCCTTGAGCTCACTATGTGGCTGAGGGAGATCTTGAGCTCCTGATCCTCTTGCCTGCCAAGTGCTGGGATCACATGTGTGCACCTCCACACCTGGCTTTATGTGGTACTGGGACTCAAACCCAGAGTTTCATGCATGCCAGGCAAGCACTTTAGCAATGTAACTATGCCCATCCCTTTTATTTCACTTGTAAAGAACAAATGTAGCTATATGTGGTAGAGGCCAAAATAGGAGGATCCCAAGTTTGAGTCTAGCCTGGGCTACATAATAAGACGTTATCTCAGAAAACCAAAAGAAACTAGAAAGTTCTTTCTGGCCAGCTCTGACCTGATATCTGGAATGGGGTTAATCGTTAGCCTAGGCTGGTCTGGGATTCACAATCCTCCTGCCTCCACCTCTGGTGTGCTGGGTTTGCAGATTTGTGTCACCATACTTAATTTTGACTGAAGAAAACCAGAGGGAACGAGCCTGGGACTGAGCTATTTCTAGGCTGTGAGTTTCTCTGCTCCGTTCTAGTCAGTGTGGCTCTCAGCTGCGGCAGGCCTGACTGGTCCCTGGGAACTGGGTGCAGGGAGCTGGTAGCTCCTCTTTGCTCATTACGGCATCACTGACTTTCCCACTGCATCGGTTAGTCCCTGGTGGTGGTTAGCAGCCTTGAGGAAGGAGCTCTGGGGCCTCATGTACAGTATTAACAACTCTTGCCTGGGAGATAACTTAAGGTGTACACATGCTTCTTCCCCAGGGGCTCCATGTCCAGCCTGGAATCCTGCACCAGCCGCTTCTCTCAGCTCAGCGCCACCACCTCTTCCTCCTCCTCTGGACAGTCCCACAGTGGCTCAGTGGTGTCCAGATAGCTGACTGGGAACCTGCTGGCAGCCCGAGTGCTTCTGGTATCAGGCAGTGTCCAGAATGAGAAGAGGGCCAGTCCAGACATCTGGGACCATGCTGGATATAGAGGATGGCACAGCTGGGGTGTGGGGACCCCACAGCAGAGATCCAGCTCTCTGCCTGTGTGCAGAAGGAGCCTTACTTCACCGCCCTTGAGGGGACAAGGACAGACCCTATTCTTTTGAATTTCTTTTAAAAGCTGAGACCTCATGGATGTTCCATCTCCTATGTCCAAGACCTGGAGTCTAGAGCTGGGACAGGGACTGGGCCCCGACTCACCATTAACTGTGCTTCCAATAGGTTGGCCCTTTCCTCAGGGAGGCCTTTTCTACCAAGGGATCATCACTGTTCGGTGCCCAGAAGGGAACTTCCCCTGTAATATGCTTTATATTGTAATAAGCAAAAAACTGTTTCATTTACTAGAGACATATGCTGGAGCATTGTCAGTTTTAATTTGTACAGGTATACCCATGATGGCTATAACTTCTAGCAAATGTGTGATTAAAGAATTAGCCTTCTCAGAACTCAAAGCAGTTGCCCATTGAAACCCTGAACAGGTACCAATGGTGTGATGTACATATTTCAGTTTTCTAAATTCTACAAAATGAAGTATATCCATCTGCCAGATTTCACTCCTCTGAGTAACCTTTGGGTTACATCCTGCTGGTAGTGGAATCTGATTATATAAAAAACAAGTAGGACATTTCCTTATAATTTCCTTGGCTTGTTTGCAGGTTATAGAAAAATTCTTTTTTAAGTACTTATTATATACATGATTTTTTATAAATGAAACTCTGAGGCCTCCAGCACATTTCCTGTCAATAGTTGATCAATTTCATCATTTCCTTGTGCTAGAGGGCCTGGCAGACCTGTTTGGGATCAGATGTGAGTTATATATAAGGGGTGATTCCTATTCCTGATTATTTCTTGTAACTGAATAAATAACGAAGTTAATTCTGATTCATCAGGGATAAATTCAGAGATTTCAATATGTAAGACCACTCTTTTGGCATACTGAGAGTCAGTAACTATGTTGAGAGGTTCCGAAAGATCCATTAATACCATCAGAATGGCATACAATTCCAATTTTTTGACAGAATTATAAGGACTTTGAACCCCTTTACTTAAATTTTCTGATTTGTAACCTGCCTTTCCTTGTTTGTTTGCATTTGTATAAAATGTAGGGGCTCCAGATAGTGGTGTTTCCTGTACAATGAGAGGCAGGATCCAGTTAGTTCTCCTTATAAGTTTAATTCTATGGCTTTTGGGATATATGTTGTTACTCTCCCCCCAAAAAATTACTGCAATCTTTTTGCCAAAGTTCACTTTCTGACCATAATTTTTCAATTTCCTCATTAGTTAAAGGTACTACAATTTCTGCTGGGTCTATTCCTGCTAATTGTTGAAGTCTCAAATTTCCTTTTAAAATCAACTCAGAGATCTTTTCCACATAAGTTTTTAATTTTTTACTCTGTTTACTTGGTAGAAATATCCATTCCAATATAATATCTTCCCTCTGCATTAAAATTCCTGTAGGAGAATGCTTAGAGGGTAAAATAACCAAAATTCAATCAAGCTTTGGATTCACACCATCCACACGTATATCCTGTATTTTCTTTTCCACCAAAACCAATTCTTTCTCAGCTTCAGCTGATAATTCTCTTGGACTATTTAAGTCCTTGTCACCCTCTAAGGTTTTGAACAAATTACTCAGTTCATCATTTTTACCCCAATAGTGGTCTATAGATTAGAAATCTCTCCAAATAATCTTTGAAAGTCTGTAATTGATCTCTCCTAATTTGCACCTTTTTGGGTCTAATTTTTTGTAGACCTATTTTTTTTTTGAGACAGGGTTTTTCCGTGTAGTTTTAGTACCTGTCCTGGATCTTGCTCTGTAGACCAGGCTGGCCTCAAACTCACAGAGATCCACCTGGCTCTGCCTCCTGAGTGCTAGGATGAAAGGCATGTGCCACTGCTGCCCGGCTATTAGCCCTATTTTATATCCTAAATGATTAATAGAATCTCCTCTTTGTTTCTTTTCAGGAGCAATTTGTAATCCCCAACAAGGCAAAATTTTCTTTACTTCTTCAAACGTTCTTTCTTTTTTATTTTATTTATTTATTTATTTATTTATTTATTTATTTAGGCTTTTTGAGCCAGGGTTTCTCTGTGTAGCTTTGGAGTCTATCCTGGAACTCACTCTGTAGACCAGGCTGGCCTTGAACTCACAGAGATTTGCCTGCCTCTGCCTCCCGAGTGCTGGGACTAAAGGTATGTGCCACCATGCCTGGTACACTCTTTCTAAAGTATCCACATTTGAATCAGCTAGTAAAATGTTGTCCATGTAATGATAAATTATAGATTTAGGAAATTGTTTATGTATTACTTCCAATGGCTGTTGTACAAAATATTGGCACAGGGTTGGGCTGTTTAATATTCTCTGTGGGAGAACCTTCCATTGCTATCTCTTGACTGGCTGAGATTTATTCTAAGCAGGTACCGTAAAGGCAATTTTTTTCTGTCTTTTTCTTGTAAGGGTATTGAGAAGTAACAGTCTTTTAAATCATCGATAACTATAAGAGGCCATCCTATAGGTAACAGAGTAGGCAAAGGAATTCCAGATTGTAGAGAGCCCACTGGCTGAATTACCTTGTTAGTTGCTCTTAGATCTGTTATCACCCTCCACTTACCAGATTTCTTTTTAATAACAAATACAGAATTCCAAGGGCTGGTTGATTCTGCAATATGCTGAGCCTTTAACTGCTCTTGTACCAGCTGTTCTAAGGCCCATAGTTCCTCTGTTGTTAAAGGCCATTGATGAACCCATACAGGCTTATCTGTTAACTGTTTTAAAGGTAGAGCTGTTGGTGTCTTTGAAAGATCAGCAGCTCTTGTGCCCTGTTCTAGTACAGTCTGGATGGTCAGTGATTGTTCTTTATAATACCTTCTAATATTTTTCCAAAAACATATGTTAGTTTAGGGTTTGTTTCTGAGATTGGAGGAATGTTAATCTGGGTATTCCATTGTTGTAACAAATCATGTACCCATACATTCATAGCTATATTAGACACATATGGCTTTAATTTTCCTCTCTGTCCTTTTGGTCCTATACATTTGACCCATCTCACACTCTATTTCACTTGAGATAATGTTCCAATCCCTAAAAGCTGAACAGTCTTTGAGATTTCCCAAACAGTGAGGCCTGGCCTTGTGACCTCCCATAGACAAGGCCTTGCACTTGTCTATGGGAGTAAACAGGAATATGGAGACATTTTCACACCCAGTTCATTTAGCATAATAATAGTAGATCCACCCATGGTACCAGTGAGCTCCCCAACCATGTGGTTGGGCTCATGGACAGGTTTACAGTACTTTTTTAAAGTTGGATTAATTTTCACTTTTTAAATAGTAACAAAAATTATGCACATGAATATCCTGATATTGTAGAAAAATAAAAGGAGGCTATTCATGAAACAGTGACTTGGCCACCCTGAGATCCAGCAATCACACTCCTGGGTAGAGATCCAGTGGACACAGCCAGTGTGTCAGAGGTTTGCTCACAGGCTCACAGCAGTGCCATTCACAATAGCCAAGAACTGGGAACC
Organism: Peromyscus nudipes; assembly: GCA_902168325.1. Taxonomy (NCBI): domain Eukaryota; kingdom Metazoa; phylum Chordata; class Mammalia; order Rodentia; family Cricetidae; genus Peromyscus; species Peromyscus nudipes. Next base: position 8,922 of record CABHPH010133531.1, read on the forward strand.
ACCAAGTGTCTGTCAGCTGGTGAATAGGAAGGATGTGGAACAGACACAGTGGGAAACTCCTCAGCCATCTCCACCTCCAGTTACAAAGTTAGACGTACTGAACAGGAAGGACATGGAACAGTCACAGTGGGAACTCCTCAGCCATCTCCACCTCCGGTTACAAAGTTAGACGTACTGAACAGGAAAGACATGGGACAGCCACAGTGGGAACTCCTCAGCCGTCTCCACCTCCGGTTAGAAAGTTAGACGTACTGCTCCTTTGCAGAGAACACTGACCATGGTCTATGCATGAGTAGCAGCAACTTGTGGCTTACATTGTGCTTTCTAGTGATGTCATTCATTCTGTTCATCATTATGATGAACATGCTGCTTCATGTGACAGTTTTAACGCAGATGTGCAGTGTGAAATCTGCGTTCTATATGAGATGGGATAGGGCAGTGGAAGATCTGAATCCCACCAGGAAACACTGAACAGCTAGGCTCCCCCTAATTCTACTGTCAGAGACTTGAAACTGCAGATCCTGGGAGAGACTAGGCTGGCTGAAAACTGACGCAAATGTTCAGCTACTGAGAAATAAATTTATGGGGGTCATTAAACCTGAACCACACTTAAGTTTGAGTTTCAACATAGAATTAACAGTGTGCCCTTTGATGTTGGTGCAGGTGGCTTGATAATTACTCCACATTAAGTTCTCATTCCAGGATTTTAACCAGGTTTGGCCAGAATTTGTCCTTGCACCCCTCACGAGAGGGTGATACTTTGAGGAGAGGGAACAACTTATCACAATAATGAATGATACGGGTCTCTCTGTGCCCAAATATATCCGTATGTAACCTGTGTTCCATGTCAGATGGCCAGCTACAGCCACAAAGAGCCTGTGCAGGAGACAGCACATGGCCAGACTCGGGACACAACAATGGTGACTCCTTCACCTGCTGTAAAAGCCTGTCCTTCCATCAGGCACGCTGACTTCCCACAGTCTCCAAATGACACCCACAGGGTCCACATGCTCATGAGTCATGTTACATGGGAGCCTATCTGATTGCAAAAACACAGTGCAACTCCCCTAGAACATCCTCATGCCAGAAGCTGGACACTTGATCTCCACAGGGAGAGCCAGGCTAATTCAGACAAGGTTTAAAGCTTCTCACACTTATCCACTGAACTTTCCACATTCTGAATAACTACAGAGAATGCACAGTGGCCCCATGGCCATGTGTGCCCAGCAATCCCCAGTGTTGGGTGTCAGTCATGTTTTACACCCACCATCCCGTCATGAGAAACACTGGAAACCTGGTGGTTGAGAGACTGCAGCTCCTGCACAGGGGAAGCTTGGACTTGACCGAGTCCCAGGAAAGAGCAGGCTAACAGAACGAGCTCCTAACACTGCATAAACTGCAAGTGCATGTGGACAGTGGCTTGAGACATATCTAGACAGAACGATTATTCACAAACACAGTTATTCGGGTGGAAGGTCCACTGAGGACAAGTGAAAGCATGTGCTCCCAGGATTCTCACACCTCATTCTGGGCTCTGTCTGCAATTCATTCTACTGTGGCTCATGAATGCTGTGTATTTATTCACTATTGATTGATATATTTTGTACTGTTCCCCCTAAAACTAAGGGCCACTGGCCTTGCAGCCTAACACTCAGCTAATAACCCACTACCACCACAAGCTAAAAGATTAGTGGTGCAGAGGTAAAATAGGAAACGAGGTATAGTTACATTTGGAGCCAGATGCAAGGGGCAGAAGATGGCACCCTGCAGGTGAATGCCAGCAATAAACCATGATGCCTATGGAGAATCTGAGATGCTGAGACAGAGGGTGAGTTCAGACATTTGAGATGAGGAAGCAGCACTGTCAACTGTGTGCCTCCTCTCAAGGATGCAGTGACTTCAGAAAAGATGGAGGGCTGCCACAAGATGTATATAAGTGATTCCCATGGCGGTGTTTCTGTGAAACACTTCCAGCTTCTTCCCCAAATCTATGTGTTTCCAAGGACACTTGACACAGTTTGGGAGACAATAAGGATGGACCAAGTTGGGAGGTAACTGAGGCCACGATGCCCTTTGGGATTCTCAGAATGAAGTGAGGTAAGTGAGGCCTCTGTGACCTCACAGGTGAATCTCTGCTGCAGAAACATCAGTGTTCTTTACCTGGGGGCAACACAGAATCCACCAAGGAGGGCTGGGATTCAAAGCAGGCCCAAGTGTCTGGGTAAGTTTGGACTGTTTTTTGGAATGGACGCTACCTGAAATTCATCATGTGAGTGACTCAGTCAGTGTGGGGCACTTCCTCATTGAGGCCTTAAATGGGGAGAATGAAATGTAGTGAGGTCATTGAAATGTTCCTGAGAACAGCTCACTGTAGCAAGAGTTTTCCTGCCTGGTTCACGGTCAGGATAAATCTCTTTCACCTGCCAGTCCCACAGCCGCTCAGACCCAACCAAGTAAACACAGAGACTTATATTGCTTACAAACTGTATGGCCGTGGCAGGCTTCTTGCTAATTGTCCTTATATCTTAAATTAATCCATTTCTATAAATCTATACCTTGCCACATGGCTCGTGGCTTATCGGCATCTTTACATGCTGCTTGTCCTGGTGGCGGCTGGCAGCGACTCCCTCCACCTTCCTGTTCTTTTTATTCTCTCTGTTAGTCCTGCCTATACTTCCTGCCTAGCCACTGGCCAATCAGTGTTTTATTAGCAACACATTTGCCATACAGAACATCCCACAGCAGCTCATCCTAAGAACTAGAAAGATCGGGGGTCAGACATCTTATAGAAGTGGGACTGGTCCCTCAGGACCACAGGGAGAAAACCCCCTCATCTCACCGGGGAGAGAGGCCTCAAGATGAAGCTGTACAGGTGTCTTTAGACCAGGACTCAGCACCCAGCATAGGTACCGAAGAAGGATCCATTCCTGTTTGAACGGCCACATTAGACCAGCACGCATGGCTTCTCCAGGGAAGGTAGGAAAAGCACCCGGGGGACTGCCATCTGCTCGTCCTTGAGGACTCCAGTCCCTGCAGCAGCAATGTTTTCATTTGTACTCAGCTGTCACAATGTGGAAAGAAACATCTATGTCACCATCAGAGGAAACACCATGAAAGCACTCTACCCTCTAATTCTGTGATTATGAACATTTGCACTTTGTATGTGTGCTCGTGTGTGTGCTCTGTCTGCAGGTCCATGTCATACGTGTGAAAGTGCTTATAGGGGACACTGAATGCTGTCACGTATCTTCCCTACCAACATACACATTGCTATCTGAGACAGGGTAACTTTATGTTCAGGCTTTGTTCATAAGATGAACTCACCACAGGGAAAGCCTTCCACAGTGCTGGGATGGAGTGCTCAGCACAGTTTGGGAAAGCATGGTGGTTCCTCATGCTGCACTCAGGCACAGAGGAATAAGCTGGACAGAGGTGTGGTCTGTTACCTCACATAATAGCTCATTGCCAAGGTAAAGGCTGTGGTGATGTGAGGGAAGTCAGTGTCTACTGGGGTGGGCCGGGATTCAGAAGGAGTTGCTTGCAGGTGTGCAGTGAGGTTTGGGCTATGTGGTGGGAAAAATACATACAGGATTCCTGGGATGAAGGCCTAATTAAACAGTGTGTTATACTGAAGAGTGGGAGGGTGTAATGTGTGAGGCACAATGTGGTCCTTGAGGTGACCTTTCATAGTACCTGTGCTACAGCAGTAGGAAAAGTTGCAGTATCAGTGGAATGTGTGCCAAGAAATTGTCAAAATAAGGACTCAGAGAGATGACACCCACAGCTCACCAGACAATGAGGCCAAGGGATGGCCACACCCAGCCTGTACTGCAGACTGGTACAGGACGAAGTTCTGCTGTTGTGCTGTTCTCCAGTGAGTGACACTCTCAGAAGTCATAGACTACCACTGCACAGCCAGGTACAGAAATTTCATGACATCCTGCTTTCTGGGCAATCCTACTGCAAGCTGGGTTTAATGGAGGTGAAGGAACAGGATGCAGCACAAATTTATCATCAGTTTGGTACCCAGGGCCCAGAAGATGGCACACTCCAAGTTTCATGATGAGAGAAGCTTGCTGATAACCAGGGCATCAGAAATGATAAACCAAGAATTACACTTTGCACATGGGGACTGAGTATGCATACCTCATCCCCACTGGACTGGCTCTTCCCAGGGATAAAGTTCCCTAGAGAAAGAGGAGGCATGGGTCTGAGCTTCTTCCCATGAAATGGTCATAAAAGATGCCTTCAGATACTTCCCATGAGTACTAGCCCAAAATACATCCATGCGCCTGGACAGCCTTTGAGATTTCCCAAACAGTGAGGCCTGGCCTTGTGACCTCACATGAGGGTCACTGTCATGGTTAAAGGTGTGTGCTATATCTAAGGGCAGCAGAGTCAGAGTAGGCAGGGATTTGAACAAAGGAGAATGTGGGCAGGGATGCATTTCAGGTAAGTGACTGCAGAAAATTCTTTAGGTGAAGAAGTGATCTCACATCAGTGTATGTAGTTGGCAGGGGGATTTCTGGAAGGGCATTTTGAAGGCACAATCAGTGTCTGAGGGGTTTTAATGGACAAGACAGATGTGATCTTCAGAAGAACTGCTATTCAAAAACCCAAGAGACATCCTCATAGAGCAGGTCCATGTATGACACACAGGGACAAGACAACATATCCAAATCAAGGAAAGAGGTTTTGTGAAGATCTGCACAGCCCCCAGTGCCTTAGCAAGGCATCCTCTAGATGCACAGAGGACTACCCTCTATTGTAACTCCCTGTGATATTCCTTCATGGGAGGATACCACAGGAAGAAAAGGCAGCATGATGTCTTGTTGGGACTCTCTTGTGGGCCTCACAACTTAGAAGCACCAAACATTCCATATGAGTTCATGGGCAGTCTCCACCACATGGCCAGTGAGCTGTGCAACAAGAAGGTCTTTTCTAACTCTCCTTCTTCCCTATATATTTCATCTTTCTAATTGTATAATATAAAATTGTATCATCTAGATGGTGGGCTATAGATGTCTGTGTCTGTGCAATTTCCTTGAGGACAAGTCAATGACACGCCATAAAAGAACATCGATATTATCCTCTATGATTATCCACAAGCCTATTTATTGTTTTATTTTTTCTCTTTTTTTCAGATGATGACTATATATGAACACTAATGTAAAAGTGTGTTTTGACCTCCAAGAACTCAGAATGATCCACTACATCAGCTGTAAAGAAACTGGTATGTTTGACCCTGAGGATGGCCAGACCCTCAATGGTAAGACATGAAGGCATGTCCCAGCGGGTCGAATGAAAGAGGCATTGGAAACTTAAAAAAATAGTGTGAGTGGGCCTGAGCCTGACCCTGAAAGGCCGAGCAGAATGCAAAAAGCAATGTGGAGCTGAGATGATTCCTAAAAATGAAGTATATTGTTGTATTTGGCACAGACCCAAATGAGGAGAGATGTGAGTCTGGGCCTACCATTAAACCTGAAGAGTCCCAATCCAACAAGAGAAGAAACATGGGCATAGACCTATCCATAAACTTAAGGAGGCCCTGGGCCAAAAAAAGAGATGTAGGCCTGGGCCTATTCTTGACCCTGAAAAGGCCTGGGCCCTAACAAGAGAGATGTGGGCCTGGGCCTATCCCAGACTCTGAACAGGCCAGGGCCATAAAAAGAAGACATGTAGGCCTGGGTCTATCCCAGACCCTGAAGAATCCTGGGCCCTCACAAGAAGAGATGTAGGCCTGGGCCTATCCCTGACCCTGAAGAGGCCTGGGCCCTAACAAGGAGACATGTGGGCCTGGGCCTACTCGTGAACATAAAGAGGCCTGGGCCCTAACAATGAGAAATGTGGGCCTGGGCCTATCCCTGACCCTGAAGAGGCCTGGGCCCAAACAAGGAGATTTGTGGGCCTGGGCCTATCCCTGACCCTGAAGAGGCCTGGGCCCTAACAAGAAGAGATGTGGGCCTGGGCCTATCCCAGACTCTGAAGAGGCCTGGGCCCTAACAAGGAAAGATGTGGGCCTGGGCCTACTCGTGAACCTGAAGAGGCCTGGGCTCTAAGAAGGAGAAATGTTGGCCTGAAGCCTATCCCTGACTCTGAAGAAGCCTGGACCCAAACAAGGAGATTTGGGGGCCTGGGCTTATCCCTAACCCTGAAGTGGCCTGGGCCCAAACAAGGAGATTTGTGGGCCTGGGCCTATCCCTGACCCTGAAGTGGCCTGGGCCCAAACAAGGAGATTTGTGGGCCTGGGCCTATCCCTGACCCTGAAGAGGCCTGGGCCCAAATAAGAGAGATGTGGGCCTGGGCCTATCCCAGGCTCTGAAGAGGCCTGGGCCCTAACAAGGAAAGATGTGGGCCTGGGCCTATCACAGACTCTGAAGAAGCCTGGGCCCTAACAAGGAGAGATGTGGGCCTGGGCCTACTCTTGAACCTGAAGAGGCCTGGGCTCTAACAAGGAGAAATGTGGGCCTGAAGCCTATCCCTGACTCTGAAGAAGCCTGGGCCCAAACAAGGAGATTTGTGGGCCTGGGCCTATCCCTGATCCTGAAGAGGCCTGGGCCCAAACAAGGAGATTTGTGGCCCTGGGCCTATCCCTGACCCTGAAGTGGCCTGGGCCCAAACAAGAAGAGATGTGGGCCTGGCCTATCCCTGACCCTGAAGAGGCCTGGCCCCAAACAAGGAGATTTGTGGGCCTAGGCCTATCTCTGACCCTGAAGAGGCCTGGGCCCTAACAAGGAGAAATGTGGGCCTGGGCCTACTCTTGAACCTGAAGAGGCCTGAGCCCTAACAAGGAGAAATGTAGGCCTGGGCCTACTCTTGAACCTGAAGAAGCCTGGGCCCTAACAAGGAGAGATGTGGGCCTGGGCCTATCTCAGACCCTGAAGTGGCCTGGGCCCCAACTCGGAGATTTGTGGGCCTGGGCCTATCCCAGACCCTGAAGAGGCCTGGGCCCTAGCAAGGAGAAATGTAGGCCTGGGCCTACTCTTGAACCTGAAGAAGCCTGGGCCCTAACAAGGAGAGATGTGGGCCTGAGCCTATCCCAGACCCTGAAGTGGCCTGGGCCCAAACAAGGAGATTTGTAGGCCTGGGCCTATCCCAGACCCTGAAGAGGCTTGGGCCCTAGCAAGGAGAAATGTGGGCCTGGGCCTATCCCAGACCCTGAAGTGGCCTGGGCCCAAACAAGGAGATTTGTGGGCCTGGGCTTATCCCTGACCCTGAAGAGGCCTGGGCCCAAGCAAGGAGATTTGTGGGCCTGGGCCTATCCCTGATCCTGAAGAGGCCTGGGCCCAAACAAGGAGATTTGTGGCCCTGGGCCTATCCCTGACCCTGAAGTGGCCTGGGCCCAAACAAGAAGAGATGTGGGCCTGGCCTATCCCTGACCCTGAAGTGGCCTGGGCCCAAACTCGGAGATTTGTGGGCCTGGGCCTATCCCAGACCCTGAAGAGGCTTGGGCCCTAGCAAGGAGAAATGTGGGCCTGGGCCTATCCCAGACCCTGAAGTGGCCTGGGCCCAAACAAGGAGATTTGTGGGCCTGGGCTTATCCCTGACCGTGAAGAGGCCTGGGCCCAAACAAGGAGATTTGTGGGCCTGGGCCTATCCCTGACCCTGAAGTGACCTGGGCCCAAACAAGAAGAGATGTGGGCCTGGCCTATCCCTGACCCTAAAGAGGCCTGGGCCCTAACAAGGAGAGATGTGGGCCTGGGCCTATCCCAGACCCTGAAGAGGCCTGGGCCCTAACAAGGAGAGATGTGGGCCTGGGCCTCTCCCTGACCCTGAAGAGGCCTGGGCCCTAACAAGGAGAGATGTGGGCCTGGGCCTACTCTTGAATCTGAAGAGGCCTGAGCCCTAACAAGGAGAAATGTAGGCCTGGGCCTACTCTTGAACCTGAAGAAGCCTGGGCCCTAACAAGGAGAGATGTGGGCCTGAGCCTATCCCGGACCCTGAAGTGGCCTGGGCCCAAACAAGGAGAAATGTGGGCCTGGGCTTATCCCTGACCCTGAAGAGGCCTGGGCCCAAACAAGGAGATTTGTGGGCCTGGGCCTATCCCTGATTCTGTAGAGGCCTGGGCCCTAACAAGAAGAGATGTGGGCCTGGGCCTATCCCTGATCCTGAAGAGGCCTGGGCCCAAACAAGGAGATTTGTGGGCCTGGGCCTATCCCTGATCCTGAAGTGGCCTGGGCCCAAACAAGGAGATTTGTGGCCCTGGGCCTATCCCTGACCCTGAAGTGGCCTGGGCCCAAACAAGAAGAGATGTGGGCCTGGCCTATCCCTGACCCTGAAGAGGCCTGGGCCCTAACAAGGAGAGATGTGGGCCTGGGCCTATCCCTGACCCTGAAGAGGCCTGGGCCCTAACAAGGAGAGATGTGGGCCTGGGCCTACTCTTGAACCTGAAGAGGCCTGAGCCCTAACAAGGAGAAATGTAGGCCTGGGCCTACTCTTGAACCTGAAGAAGCCTGGGCCCTAACAAGGAGAGATGTGGGCCTGGGCCTATCCCTGATCCTGAAGAGGCCTGGGCCCAAAAAAGGAGATTTGTGGGCCTGGGCCTATCCCTGATCCTGAAGTGGCCTGGGCCCAAACAAGGAGATTTGTGGGCCTGGCCCTATCCCTGACCCTAAAGAGGCCTGGGCCCAAACAAGGAGAGATGTGGGCCTGGCCTATCCCTGACCCTGAAGAGGCCTCGGCCCTAACAAGGAGAGATGTGGGCCTGGGCCTACTCTTGAACCTGAAGAGGCCTGAGCCCTAACAAGGAGACATGTGGGCCTGGGCCTACTCGTGAACATAAAGAGCAGCATCAGCAACACCAGGAGCAGCAACTCCAGCATCAGCATCAGCCTTTAGTCCTCAGCCTTATTGCCCATATCTTGCCCTAATATTGTGTGTATAGTTTTCAATAAATGTAAGGTTATCTACAACCATGGCTGATCCTGAAACATTTATTTTGGCTCTTTCCCTATAGTAATAACATTGAGCTACTGAAGAACAGACTGTGATGGTTGCTCACAACAGGAAGTTAGGTGGCTCCACGCATACAGCACATATCTGTATGCTGAGTCCTCATCCTGAAGATTGGTGCACCTCTGTCCATGGTGTGTATCTTTGCCATTTGTGGGAGTCTCTTAAAAAAAGTGGCTGCCCTGAGGGAGTTCCGGGTGCTGCACAGTGCCCTTCATAGCAGCTCCTCCTACACAGAGGTGGTCTTTAAGATGCTCAGCAATAAAGAATCTCCGGATCAGATCATTGTGGCCACTCCCGGCCTCAGCAGCGATCCCATTGCTCTAGGGGTTCTCCAGGACAAGGACCTCTTCTGTCTTTGCTGATCCCAACATGCTGGACACATTGGTGCCTGCTCACCCAGCCCTGGTCAATGCCATCATCCTGCTTCTGCACTCGGTAGCAGGCAGCACCCCAATGCCAGGAGCTGACTCCTCTTCCCGAAGCTTGCCCTCCAGCTTGTACCGAGATATGCCAGGTGGCTTCCTGTTTGACGGGCTCTCGGATGATGAGGACAACTTTCACCCAAGCACCCGGTCTATGCCCTCTAGCAGTACACCCAGCTCCCGCCCGGCCTCCCTGGGGTACAGTGGCCCCATCACCCAGAGTGAGCTGGCCACTGCCCTGGCCCTGGCCTGCACTCCAGAGAGCAGCTCTCACACACCAACTCCTGGTACCCAGGGCCATTCTTCAGGCACCTCACCAATGTCCTCTGGTGTCCAGTCAGGAACGCCCATCACGAGTGATCTTTTTAGTCAAGCCCTCCAGCATGCTCTGCAGGCCTCTGGGCAGCCCAGCCTTCAGAGCCAGTGGCAGCCTCAGCTGCAGCAGTTGCGTGACATGGGCATCCAGGATGACGAACTGAGCCTCCGTGCCCTTCAGGCCACTGGAGGGGATATCCAAGCAGCCCTGGAGCTGATCTTTGCTGGAGGAGTCCCATGAACTTCTAGTACCCGAGTGCCTAGCAAGTTGCAGAGGTGATTGCTAGAAAGAGACATTTGTGAAGTTGCCTCCAGCTCCCCCCACCCTCCCAATATATCTGATGGTCTACTCAAAAAAAAAAAAAAAAAAAAAAGGTAGTGAAAGGTGTCAAGCAGGTAGGAGCCCTCACCTAGTTATAAAATCACTGGAATAAAATTTCTAAATTGGAGGGACAGCTCCCAACCCCATCCAGTGAGGAAATCAGATTAGCACCTTTGTTACAGAGGTGCTGATGAAGGTCTGGGGGCCGAGGAGTGAGAGAAGGCTCAGTGTGGATCACAGGACACCAGGCATTGGAAATGTCTTCCAGTGAGACTCCACAGGAAGATGAATGGACCCCCACTGATATCCTCTGCATGGTGCCACACACAGTCAGGGACAGATTCATGTCCAAAGAACAGTAAAGTGTGCTGTGCTCCTTCAATTAGAGAACTAGAGGCTGCGGGTTGAACTCTGAGCTTGCTCCTGTTGGTCCTGGGAGGTACAGGTGGCAGATTTGTTGGTGTGTTCCATATTGAAACTCAGACACGGGGAGGGTGTCTCGTAGAAATGACATGGAAACTGCACCCATGAAAACACAAACTGTGGGAGCCAAAATGAGACAGAAACAAGGGGAATACCATTGGACGTGCTTTTACGGGCAGGAGGGAAAACTCATGGGGACTCTTCCCGAGACGAGGAGCTGTAGGGAACTAAGCATTGCTGATGGAGGGGGACCAGTTGTCCAGAGAGATGAATCCCCTACCTGGTTATCCAGTACCTAGTATTCAGACCTGTAACACACATGCAAGCGTCACTGAACAGGCGCAGCCTATGGTAGGTTTAAATCTTAGCATTTTTCTATAAAATCTGCCAATAATGAAAACATGCCATCATCATTCTGAGAGGGAGAGAGAAGGAAAGTGGCAACAATTAGAGCAAGAAGGATAGTGCAATGGTGTGATTTTATTTTCATTCTACAAATCATAAATGTAACTATTTAATGGAAGACTGGCTGGGTGAGATACTCCTGTTGTAATATTTATGCAGTGAAACAACGTTCCTGTGTTGTATTGTATTTCAACACTCTTGTCTCCACACCTAGATCTCCCTTCTCCCAAGAAGACACCTGCACAGACATTACAACATCGTGTTGACATGGTGTTCTGTGGTGACAGGGAGAGTTACCTTGAGCCTTTAAATCAGCTGACACCCCAGGATATAATTAATGCTCTATCCTCTCCTACAAACCATGGCACCCACACATTCCCCAAGCCCCATCTCTCACATTAAACCAATTCCCACTGTGCGGCCTTCATCTGGAAGGGAAGTAACCCAGAAGCGGGGACTGCGAGCTCGCTCACTTCTTACCGCAGCAGCAGAACCCTGGTCGGCCTTTTGTTTCAGGTTTATACGGGTACCTGAGTACTGAGTACCGGAGTCAGACTCCAGAAAGCCCAGAATTAGCCTATAAATATGTTTTTTCAATTTCCTAGTTAGATTTAAATATAACAACTGTTTCCCCACACCTCGATGCACTTATAAGGCTTTTGTATTATCTACATAAATATTAAACCATTTTCACTTTTATGCAAATTATATGGATAGTTGGTTCATGTCAGGAATAAATCTTTTGAGATGTATGTAATTTACTGTGAAAAGCCAATGAAAGGCTCTGGGAACATAAAGAACTTGTTTATAATATTTATAATACTGTTTATAATATTTATAATATTGCTTGTTAAGTTCCATCTAGTACACATTGAGTGCCCAAATCATACAAGAATTCTTAACATGTGGTTTTCAATATCCAGAACATCCAACTTTTTAGTTAACATCATTTTGTCCACTTCTAATACCTGGATTGATTTTAAACCAGGTATTGCTACGTGGGCAGTCCTGGCCTTGAACTCACATCACTCCTCCTTTCTCTCTCCCTCAAGTGATGAGACTCAGGGGCCACCACCCTGGCTCTGTTCCTAACATCTGCAATTAGAGCCACAGCTGCAGATGGGAGCACTTGAGCACACAAGGCTTGCGCTCTTCTCCCCTGACCTCAGTGTGGAGCCTGGTAAAAGGTTCTACTATGACAGAGAGACCAACAACAAGTGGAATACACATCAGTGCATCAGGACTCGGGCTCCTCTGCCTATCTACCTAAGGGTTACACTGGTGAGTATTACTTGTGTTGGACACTCTAGGAGAAGGGTCAAACAAAGAATATTCACTACAATTTCATATAAAAGTCAGTGAAAATTAATAGCTTTTGCAGTTCTGCTTTGCATAGGAAACAGCTCTTCAAGTCATTTTGTAAAATTCATCTTCTTACCTGTATTTTTCAGTCACTAGACTGATTCTACAAGGAAGGGCGGCCTCTGTTTGTAACTTTGTAAATCTCATCAGCCAGGGCATATGGATGGCTTATTAGAACACTGTGGTGTATCTTTCTGCTCCTGCTGCGCTAAGGATGTTTCACCTGAACAAATACAGTGTCACTAGCACACGTTAGTGCTGAAATGTAACACTCGGTCCCATGAGGGCCACCAGGTAGAGAGAAAAATGAATCTTCTTAAAACTAAGTAATGGAGTCCCAGGACTTTCCATCACTCATGTTTTATTTAGGTACCAGGTACTTCATAGTTAAGGTATTTACTCCCAAATACAAAGAAAATGAAATGATAATTAACATTACCTTTCCCCGAGATGAGGAAACATTTTCAAAGGCCATGTGAAGATACACAAGGCAGCAGTTCACATTTCCTGAGAAAAAGAAAATGGTCGAAAAGCATGAGGGAATGAACTGAGCCCACCCATCACCTGCCTCTGCACCAGACTCTTACTCCACAGCACACAGGGCTGAACCGCAGTGACAATGACCTCCACTGCATAGTCAGTGACAGTGAATTCTCACACTTTCTCTTTAAAAGATAAAAAGGTTTCATATGGATTTTAGCAGCATTAAAAAATGAAATTTTAAATAATATATTTTAATCAAGAATTTCATACATAAACATAGTTTATTTTTTACATAGTCCGCTTTGTTTCTCCAAATTCTGCTGATCTCACACTCAACTGCACCATTTTGGTGTCTTTTTTGGGGGGGGCAGGGGGGGGACGACACCTACGTGAGGCAACATTTCATGCCTTATCCTCTTGTGTGTAGGGCTCTCCAACAAGTTTTGCTCAGCCTACCATTGCATCGTCACATTAAGGAAAACTGACTCTCCCTCCTCTAGAAGCCACCAACTGTCAACAGCTGCTCAGTCAGGGGAGGGGCCACTGAGCTCCTCTCCCTTCCATGCTAGAACACCGTCTGGCTTCATCCCAGAGTTCCTAAAAGCAGCAGGGTTGTCTGTAAAGTAGATGGTGCTTTATTGCAATTCCATGACCTCTGGATCTTAAAATCTGTCCACCCCTCTTCCGGAACGGTCTCTGAGACTCAGAGGAAGGTGTAATATAAATATCACATTTATGCCTGTGAATGCCACATCTCTGAATTTTGACAGTTTCTAATGTGACACACAGCTTCCTGCATTAAGAGACTTCTCTGATGAGGACTGAGCTCACTAACCTGTGAGTACAGAGATGTAAATTCAGAGGCAGTGTGATCTGACATTTAACATAGTAGGTGCGGTAGGCTCACCCTGGGGGCCTGTGAGTTTGCCAGCCACAGGTACTATACTAGATTTATACTGTGATGCCGGCTTTTATTCTTGTGGGTTGGATTTTAATTCCAATGAGAATGTGGCTTGTCACTGCAGTGTTCTTCATGAACATGGGCCCATAAGCTCCTATGTTTGATTCACGAGCATGGGCCCATGAGCAAGCTCCTATGGTTGATTAGGTCACAGAGGGCAAAACTGTGTGGGAAGGAATAGGAGGTGTGGCCGTGTAGGAAGAGGTGTGTCACTAGAGATGAACTTTGAGGTAGGTTTCTCTCTGACTCATGCTTGCTATCCCAAGATGTGGGCTCTCAGCTGCTGCTCCAGCACCATGCATGCCAGTCGGTTGCCATGATATCTGTTATGATGGCCATGGACTCATCATCCGAATCTGTAAGACCCTAATAACTCTTTCTTCTGTGAGTTCCCTTGGTCCTTGTGTTTTGTCACAATACCAAGTAAACCAGACAGCCATGCCCATGACATTCAAGAACTATTGCACCAACAGGTACATCTTGACACACTGGTTGTCATTTACAGTTCACAGGAATACAGCTGGAGGAAACTCCTGCTGGTCCTGTCCGTGAACCTAAATAGGGCATTTCTGTACTATAAATCTAGTCACTGTGGAGAAAACATCTTTTCATGACACTTTTGATTTCTCTACGTCCTGTGACTAATGCCTGTGGTGTTTCCAGCAGTCGGGTCTTAACCTCAAGTTCCGGTGCACCCCCAAGACCAATGGCAATAGTCTGTAACAATGAACTTTTAAAGTCGATAGCTACACTAGCAAAATTAGTAGTAAAATGCAGGTAGTGTAGAAAAATATCAGCTTCACTCGGGAAATGTTGGAGACAAGGTGAAAACTATTTTCTACCCTCTACCCCAGGTTAATATTTCAAAATAAAGTTATGAGATTATATATGATTGTGTGTTTCAACAAACCATCATACATGAAAACATTACCAAAAAATAAATAAGAGGAAAGAGAGAAAGAAGAAAATGTACTTTCTCGGTTCTGTGGGTGCAAAGATACAGGGCAAGATGGCAGCGTCTGGAATCCGGCTTCTCAGATAACTTTCTGTTGTCCTCTCACAGGTAAATGATAGAGCAGAAGTCAGAGGTAAACACCATGTTATTACCTGCCACTCAGGTGGCAAATTCACTCCAACGTGCCCTTATTTGCAATGACATCAGTCCTCCAAAAGGACGAGAACATGAACATCTCCCTAAATGTTCACCTCCCGGTGCTAATACCGTGGTGAGCATACTACCAACCACTGCCTAATCATGGATACACGGAGGACATATTTTACAGACTGGAACATACACAGGGATCCATTAAATGGTTGAAACAATTGAAAGTTTGCCACATGGCCTCCTGCCTCCTGTATTTCCAGGACCAGTATTTCCTGAAAGGGACTGAGGCACACTGGCAGTCACCTCCAAGCACCATTTGCCGTTGGGGCAAAGAAGCCTGGTTATTCTTGCATGGACAGCTGCTAAAGTGCTGCTTTCCTTCAGTTTTCCTTCCCTGGAATTCTCAAAGCATCTCCCATGGTCCTCATTTCTGGGACTATCTGGGACCATGTGGGGCTGCTATAAAGAGACATCCCAGGTCAACAGCAGTTTTCATGTCTGCTGAGGGGAACCTGTCCGAGCTGTCCTTTTACCTGATCATTTACCTGCTCATGAGGGCACTCCCTTCATGGTGCAATCACCTCCCTGAGGCTCCACTTGTCATCTCTGGAGCTGTATGATCACAGCATGGGAATTTGGGGCCCACCATTTTCAAAAAGAGCAGGGGCCCATGTCTTAGAAACCAGAAACATGGCTTTTGCTCTTCTGCATGGTTACTCTAACCTCCAAACCTCTAGCTGTCAGTAACAGACTATTCTGCACTGTTCTGTAAGTAGGAAAAGTTGGGCCTCCTCAAACCACAGAGATGTGAAGGGAGCTGCAGCCACCACCACCTCTAACACTACAGGGACAGACAGGAGGAGCTACACACAACAAACGCCAAGCCTCTCCAATCAGCCTGGCTTTGGTCTCATATAAACCAGGAAAGAACGACGTCTCCAAAGCTGGCTCTAGAATCCTTCCTTAAGTGCTCCCAGAGACACACTTGTATGTCTAGACACATAGGTTGACCATCAGCACACAGAGGTTTACTTAGACTACACAAAATCCCCAAGTACCTAGGAAAGACTACAGGGCAAATAAACATCTCCTTGATGATGTTGGTCAAATATGAAGGACTTCTGCCTGAGAAGTGAGTATGGCCCACATGAATGGCCAGACTCCCCACATTTCACAGAAATCCCAGGTACTTCCCACATGGTTAATACTGGGAACCCACATGGTTAATACTGGGAACCCGGATACACTAGGCCCAAAGACAAGATACGGCATAGTGTGGGTGACCTTCACAGTCCAGTGGAGAACCAACAACTGAAACCTGAAAGAGTCTGAGCACTGATCTGCTCACAAACGACAACCTTCAGAGCAGGTCCTGGACCCCAGCCTGCAGTGAGCAGAACAGCAGCTCCTCTGCACAGCCTCTCTCTGCTCACGTTCTGACCAATTTTCCCAAATACTGCAGCTGCATGTCCTAACAAAGGTGGATATCTCCACACAACTCCACTATCACATCCAAGAAATCGAAAGGATCCCAGAGACCTTATTTAAATTCTCCAGTTGACTCAGATACCCACTCTGTAGTCTTCCTGATGTCCAGTCACAGTTTGCAGTTGATTTTCTCACTATGCTCTGGGTTTTGTTGTTGTTGTTGTTGTTGTTTTGCTTTTTTTTTTGTTTGGTTTGGTTTGGTTTGGTTGTTTCTTTCTTTTTTGAGACAGGGTGTCTCTGTGTAGCTCTGGCTGTCCTGGAACTCACTCTGTAGACCAGGCTAGCCTCGAACTCACAGAGATCCGCCTGCCTCTGCCTCCTGAGTGCTGGGATTAAAGGCGTGCGCCACCACCGCCTGACTTCACTATGCCCATGAAGAGAGGACTGTCCAAGCAGCGCTGAGACAGGCCTGGGGAGCCCTTGCCTCACCAGCCCCCTTTCCGAACGATGCCTGAGGACCTATCGTCCCGGCAGGGCCTCCCTAGAGCTCTCCCCGTGGCTCACTATGTACCTGCAGTGTGGAAAGGTGTGTGACTTTGTGAGCAAGGCCCCAATGCGGTCATCACCTCCATAAACCTTCAGGCCAGTCTGCAGCTTCACCAGCTTCTCATTCCCACCAGCGTGGTCCCTAGAAGTCAAACAGGAGGCCTGGGGTCACCTGATGAGATGGAGGGGCTGCTTGCTTGCCTTTAACCCCTGACCAAATGGAATTTTCACTTTGCCTATACATTTTTCAGTAGAAACAGGCAACCAGGAACCACTTTTTACCTGCCATTTGGCAACACTGAAAACAACTTTCTCAGGTGTCCAGCACGCCCCTGAACAGAGAAAGCTGACCACATACAGCTAGAGAGTCCCAAGCATGGTTCCATGGAGCCTGGAGAGGTCCCACTTGAACAGAAGCCTCACTCTTGCCACACCTCCTGAGGTGAGGGATTGGGCACCAAGGAGGGGGTGCTGGTTAGAAAGTTCCCCCAGGTAATCCAAATGTGCCAACACTCTTGAGCTATTCTGGGAACTTCTAGAACCATGATACTGCCCACCTGAAGGAAATTTGTCACCACAGGACAGCCAGGGGGTGGCACCCCCTAGAACCAGGGATTCCCACAGTTCCCCAGGGTGTCCTTTTGCCTTTTAAAAAAGCAAGAAACAGAGGACAGGGCCATGGTACAGGCACAGATAGGAGTATCCCCACACTGTGGGTCTCCCTCAGCTCCAAGATGGGCATGGGAAACATCTGCCCCTGTCAGTCCCTTGGATACTTCGCTCCACAGTCAAACAATCCATGGAACAGCAGGGCTGTAAGATAAGAGGGAGGAAGGAGCAAGTGACCCGGCTCTCCGCTCCACTGCCTCCAGGACAGGGATCAGACACAGGCCAGGGAGGCCCATCGCCTCATCACCTACCTTTTCAAATGTCACTACCAATAAGCAATGACACAACTTGATCGTCCTTTGAGTCACAGGCCAAACCTGTAGCTCAGCCTTGGGCTTGATGAGAAGAAAAAGCCAGAATCCTCCACATTTTCAGGAAAGAGGCATCTGAAGTAGTAGTTACTGAGGTGGAAGAGAAAACACAGAGTGTGGAAAGTGTTTGATGGCTGCAAAACAGATGCCACCAGATCCCCAAAGGTGGAAGTGTCAGCAGCTGGGAGCCCAGGGAAGGAGCCTCAAAAAATAGAGCAGCTGTAATGTGTAGCACAGGCCAAGGCTAAGGTAAACTCCCTGTCCCCGGTGCTGAAGTCTCACTCAGGACCTCAGGGCCTGGCTAAACCAGCCACAAAGACAGTGACTGAGCGGCACAGCTCCAAGCTTTGCTTACATCTGGGGGAGTCAGTGGGAGCTCCTGGCTCTGACATACCCAAGACAGGGTCAAAGAAAAAGACTCTGGCTTTCTTCATGGAGTCGTTTAGAAAAGAAAATTGAGAGCCTAACAAACATTTCTTCTACCTTTGAGGAGCCTTAAAAGATCCAAAAAGCAAGTTCTAGGCCAGCCAGAGACCCTGGCACAAAAATAAAAAACAAAAGAATAACACAAGTCAGGAACCAGACTTTGGGCAACACTATCCCCAAAGCCCTAAATTCGAGGGCAGCCTGCATCACAGAGTGAAATCCCATCTCAAAACACCAAAACCAAACAAACAACAAAAGCCAATTGACACTTCTGGAAACATAGCCTTCCCCCCCGCCCCCACCAAAAAAAAAAAAAAGTCAGGGTCTCACAGCCTGGAGCTCACTATATAGACTAGGTGAGCACTAAACTCACAGAGCCCCACCTCCCTCCATCTCTCCATTTTGTTGTGTGGTTTTTTTGGGGGGGGCGGGGCATGTTGTTTGTTTAAGAAAATACTGATGCCTACCTACTTCTTCTTTTCTCTGACATGATTAACCAAGAATTACACTTTGCACATCGGGACTGAGTATGCATACCTCATCCCCACTGGACTTGCTCTTCCTGGGGGTAAAGTTCCCTAGAGAGAGAGGAGGCATGGGTCTGAGCTTCTTCCCATGAAATGATCATAAAAGATGCCTTCAGATACTTCCCATGAGTACTAACTCAAAATATACCCATGTGCCTGGACAGCCTTTGAAATTTCCCAAACAGTGAGGCCTGGTCTCTGTGACCTCACATGAGGGTCACTGTCATGGTTAAAGGTGAGCCCCATATATAAGGGCAGCAGAGTCAGAGTAGGCAAGGATTGCAACCCAGGAGAATGTGGGCAGGGATGCATTTCAGGTAAGTGACTGCAGAAAATTCTTTAGGTGAAGAAGTGATCTCACATCAGTGTATGTAGTTGGCAGGGGGATTTCTGGAAGGCGGTTTGGAAGGCACAATCAGTGTCTGAGGGATTTTAATGGACAAGACAGATGTGATCTTCAGAAGAATTGCAATTCAAAACCCAGCGAGACATCATCACAGAGCAGGTCCATGTATGACACACAGGGACAAGACAGCATATTCAAATCAAGGAAAGTGGTCCTGTGAAGATCTGCACAGCCCCCAGTGCCTTAGCAAGGCATCCTCTAGATGCACAGAGGACTACCCTCTATTGTAACTCCCTGTGATATTCCTTCATAGGAGGATACCACAGGAAGAAAATGCAGCATGGTATCTTGTTGGGACTCTCTTGTGGGTCTCACAACTTAGAAGCACCAAACATTCCATATGAGTTCATGGGCAGTCTCCACCACATGGCCAGTGAGCTGTACAAGAAGGGCTTTCCTAGCTGTGAAAAACTAATCGGTCAACAACAACCACATCTTCCTTTTCAGTGAGCCGGCTGCTGGAGAAGCATAATATTTGCTTGATCCTAGGATTTAACAGAGGCTTTAAACATTGTATGTTTAAATATCATCTGCTGTCAATTTCCTAGATCTCTGGCACTAGTCCTGGACTAATTCCAGAATTTCTTATCTGTAGCCACCTGTGGTGGG
This sequence comes from Peromyscus nudipes, assembly GCA_902168325.1. NCBI lineage: Eukaryota > Metazoa > Chordata > Mammalia > Rodentia > Cricetidae > Peromyscus > Peromyscus nudipes. The sequence goes on from CABHPH010133531.1 coordinate 28,597, forward strand.
GCACACCTGTAATCCCAGCTCTCAAGAGGTGGAGGCAGGTGCATCTCCATACATCTGAGGCCAGTCTGGTCTGTGTAGTGAGTTCCAGGCCAGCTTGGGCTACAAGGTGAGACCCTGTTTCAAACAAAACAAAACAAAACAAAACAAAACAAAACAAAACAAAAACAAAAACAAAAACAAAAAACCAAACCCAAGAATTTCTCAGCCCAATTTTTCTGAGGGTCTAGCAGCAGCTAATCTTTCTGCCTCAGTAAAGTGCAAGGGCCCTGCACAAGGCTCGGTCTCGTCCCCTCACAGCTTAAGAGCAGGGGTGTTTGTTGCTGAGTGGAACAGCATGGTACTGGAGCTGTCATGTGGAAGAGCAGAGGATGGTTGATTCCTCTGTGTGACATCCTGGAACTCAGCAACATCATCTAATCGAGGAGGACCATTCTCACCTGCTACCAGTGCATTCATTCACTCACCCATTCATTCACCCATTCATCCATCCATCCATTCATTCATTCATTCATTCACTTGTTCACTCATTCAGTCACTGCTGTTCTCCCATAGATTTCTCTGCAGCCTCGGAGAAAGGTGTACCTGAGGAAGACAACTCCCAAGAGAGCCTTGGGCTGGGCTCAGGGCTGAGCTGCTGGCCACACTGACATTTCCCTCAGCCCTCAACTCTCCCCTGAGGCCTCCTCTGGGAGCCTGGGCTAGAGAGGGCAAAACCTGCCCCAGTCTCCCTGTGGCCCAGAGCTGCTCCTAAGGTGCTGCCTCTCGGATATCAGGGTACTGTCTTGGCAGAAGCAGCCACTGTGGGAATTTGAGTAGGGCTTTAGGGGCAGCAGCCACAGCTGATAGGAGGTGAAGGTGGTTGACAGGGAGACGGAGGCAGCTAGGGCTGACTACTCCACAGCTGTTCCAAATCCTGCTGGACCTACCAAGATGTTTCCCAGGAAACATAATGTGAAACCCTGGCGCTGTTCCCTGGATTCCAGATTTTTCCCAAGACATGAACTCCTTTGAGAATCTATTATGAGCCATGGACACACACACACACACACACACACACACACACACACACACACGGGTTTAATTTCTATATCAGGCTTTTAAGTGTAGAAATTGGCTTTGGAAAGTGCCAATGTCCTCTTGTGACAGGATACCTTCCCTTTTGTCCCCTACCAGCACTTTCTGGGGCCACCTCCTACATAACCACTGCCTAGGTCCTTCTGGGGTGGGCCCGATACACAGGATTGTGATTAGAAGAAAAGGAACTGGGCTAGACATGGTGATACACAACTGTAATCCTAGCACTTGGGAAGCAGAGGCAAGAGGATCATAAGATTGAAGCCAGCCTGGGCTACATATCAGGACACTGACTCAAAAACACACAAACAAAAGGCCAGACTTAGTGGTTCACCAAGAAGAAGAACACTGTGAATTCAGGTACAGCCTGGGCTACATTGCAATTTCTAGTCCAGCCAGAAGGAAGAGCTCTAACAGGCCCAAGCACTGACAGGTTTTGCTGTTTCCCCTCCCCTCCCCCTTGCTAACCCTTAGATTATATTCCTAAAGCTAGCCCCTAAGGTCTATCCCCTTATTTGGCCACTGTCTCATTCCTGAGATTGAACACCAAGGTCCAGCAATCAAAATTCATTATTTGGCTACGCTGGCTAACCTGTCCAATCAGGTCTTACCAACTCACCCTAACACAGACTTCTTCTTTTCTCCTTAAAAACCCACCCTTGCAGACAACACCAGCTGCTTGTTGTCTGCCTTTGCCCAATCCAGAGGTAACTGCCCCACTCCCCCCCCATCCACCCCACTCATTCCTCCAGGGTAATAAATCTTTGTGCTGAGAATTTGGTGTCTGGGTGTGTTCTGCACTGACCCCGAGGGGTCCCCCAACTCTTACACAGAACTTGTCTCAACAAAACAAAATTTAAAAGGGGAACTAGATGTTGGGTAGACAAAGACAGAAAGAACTCTTTGGCAAAATAAAAAATATTTTATTTTATCTGCAGGGCACGGGGCGGTTCACATGGCTTAGTTTACTCAAGTCATTCTACCAGGGCCCCAGAACATGCCATGACAGACCCTTTCTGTCAGAGTTGCCTGCCTGGCATGCACAGATATCAGTGCACATCTCCCCAGGAAGTTGCATGGTGAAAAGATAATGAACACAAAAATGTTTGGAAAGCTCTGCTCCTCTCACAGACGCTAAGCGCACACTATCACATACTCATGGGGAACCTTTTGGGCCCTTCCTGAAGCCCCTTCCTCAGCCAGGAGTGATCAGCTCTGAGGCACACTAGGTGGAGCAGGTCACAGACTGGGGACACTGTTGCTGGGCTGGGAGCGTGGGGAAGGCATCCAGACAAAGGGCTAGGGAAGAATGTCACTACTTGGTCACAGCAAGTCACTAACCCTGAGTGACAGCAGGGGTGTCTGTGTCGTCTCTTCTAAAGGGAAACCAAGAATTAGGAGCACTGACTTTAAACATGGACAACTGACTTAAATTTATGGATGTGGGTGTGGCTCAGTTGACAGAGTGCTTGCCTAGCATGCACAAAACTCTGGGTTCCATCTTTAGCATCCCACAAACTGGCTGTGGTGGTTCATGTCTGCACTTCTGGAACTCAGGAGGTGGAGGTAAAACTCAGGAGCTCAAGGTCATGCTCAGCTATGTAGGAAGTATGAGGCTGGCCTAGGCTTCATGAGATCCTGTCTTGACAAAACCAAACCAAATCAGACCACCACCACCAGTGAGAAATGGCCTCTATTGGCTCATATATTTTAATACTCGGTTTCCAGTTGATGGAGCTGCTTGGGAAGGTTTAGGAGGTGTGGCCTTGGAGGATGTGTAGCACTGGGATAATCTTTGAAGTTTCAAATAAAAAAAAAAACAACCTCATGGGATTCTCGGTGTTTCTCTCTCTGTGTGTGTCTCTCTCTGTCTCTGTCTATCTGTCTCTTCCTCTCTCCTCTGCCTGCTGGTCTGATGGTTGCCGATCAAGACGCTATCTCTCAACTGTTTCTTCCCTCTTACATCGTGGACTCCAGCCCTCTAAAACCATAACTCAAATTAAACACTTTATATGTTGCCTGGGTCATGTGTTTCATTGCAGCAATAGGTAACTAAGACAAAAGTAGGTACCAGAAGTGAGCTATTTCTGTGATAGGTCTGACCATGCTGTTTTTGGAGGAGTGTGGAAGACTCTGGGACTTCAGACTAGGAAAATAGTTCAATGCCATAAACAAGACTTAAGGGGCTATACTACCTGAAGTTTGGAGGACAGCAATGCTAAAAGCAATGTGGACCATGAAGGCCTAACTCAAGAGAGAGAGAGTAATATTAGAAACTGGTCAGAGATCATATGTGCAATATGTTGACAAAAATGTGGCTGACTTTTGCTCTTGTCCTAAGAATTTGCCTGGGGCTGAATTGAAAAATAACAGTAATTGCTTTGGTGGAGGAGATTTATTTATTTATTTATTTATTTATTTATTTATTTATTTATTTATTTTTAAAGATTTATTTATTATGTATACAGTGTTCTGCCTGCATGGCAGAAGAGGGCGCCAGATCTCATTACAGATGGTTGCGAGCCACCATGTGGTTGCTGGGAATTGAACTCAGGACCTCTGGAAGAACAGCCAGTGCTCTTAACTGTTGAGCCATCTCTCCAGCCCCTGAGATTTATTTTTTATCTCTATTTTTCTTTCTCTTTCTTTCTTTCTTCCTTTCTTTCTTTTCTCTTTCTTTCTTTTTCTTTCTTTCTTTCTTTCTTTCTTTCTTTCTTTCTCTCTTTCTCTCTCTCTCTCTCTCTCTCTCTCTCTCTCTCTCTCTTTCTTTCTTTCTTTCTTCCTTCCTTCCTTCCTTCCTTTTCTTCTTCTTCTTCTTCTTCTTCTTCTTCTTCTTCTTCTTCTTCTTCTTCTTCTTTTTTGAGACTAGGTTTCTCTGTGTAGCCCTGGCTGTCCTGAAACTCATTATGTAGACCAGGCTGGCCTTGAACTAAAAGATTCACCTGCCTTTGCCTCCCAAGTACTGGGATTAAAAGTATGCACTGCCCAGCTTGTTGGGGTCTAATATTGACTCTGTTGTTTGGTTATTAGTAATCACTCTTATGTAGGTCTAGAATGAAAAAGAGCAAGTGGGGCAAAAAGAAATAAAATGTACAGTTTGAGGAGAAAAAGAAAACCAGGAAACATAATATTGGTGCCAAGGCTTGTTCCAAAAGAGAAGAGAGGCCTGATGGAGAAAGGGAATAAAGGAAGTGTGGAGGGGTGCCCTCAGGGCAGGACCCCACACAGCTACTCTTCCAACTTGTGAAAAGGAAAGGGCTAAGGAGTTTTCTGCTAAAAAGCAACCAAAGGAAACTTTCTGCAAATGTGACTTAACGGGACCAGGTTCCATCCCAAGTAGGTAATCAGACTTGGCCATGTCATCCATGTGGTTCTGGCTTTAGAGTCATGAAGGATATACAAGTAAAGGGGTTTGGAAGCTTCCTCACTTTTGGAATGGTAATGTATATACTGTGCCATTGTATCTTGGACCTATGTAATTTGCTTTTTTTAATCTTACAGGGGGCCACCACAGAGGGTGCCTTGAGTCTCAGAAGGGACTTTGGACTTTGAAACGGGGTTGAGACTGTGGAATAGTATGGGGCTTTTGTAGTTGGACTAAGTGCATTTTGCACTGTGATATGGCCACAAGCCTATGGGGACCAGGGATTGGAAGGTGGTGGTTTGAATGAGAATGTCTCCCATAGGCCCATTTGAAGCCTCAGTTGGTGGAGCTGTTTGGGGAGGATCAGGAGGTGGAGCCTTGGAGGAAGAGGTGTATCACTCGGTAAGTTTTGAGGTGCTCTCAGATCTACCTTTGCTCCCACCATCATGGATTTGAACACCCTGAAATCCTAAGTCAAATCAAACACTTTCTTTGATAAGTTGCCTGGGTCATGTTTTAATCACAGCAATAGAAAAGTAACTAGACAACCACCTATGGAAAATGGTTAGGGCCAATCAAATCCCTGTCTTCAAAGTGCACCTTAGCCTGCAGCAACATTGACCGGCACTTGTTGGAACAGAGAACCACGGCTTAACATGGTCCCTGGGTGGCCTTGTGCCTGGCCAGATTTGTGCAAGATTGGTTAACGGAAGGCACTGGAAGTGGCTGAGTCCCCCTGAGGAGCCCCTGCCCAGGACTCAGACCGGGTGGCTCGATTTAGTATCCCAATTTATTCAAGTATTAGAAAACTCCTTTAGGGAGCAGGACAACAAAAATAGAAAGTCTGTAAACAGGGTGACTTCCTTCCCTCCCCATCCCTTCTCATGAGGAGCTTCCTGTGACGGGATGCAAGTTGGCAATCCAGTAATGAGGCTGCATAAAAGGCAGTATGCCGTGGCTGGGCCAGGAGGTTAGTCTTTCTACTCCACCCCTGTGCGGGTGGCCCAGGAGAGTTGGCCACTCTTGTCCTGATGGGGCTACAGAGTTTCATTTGCTAATTGCCTCCTGGGAGTCTTTGGCAGTGGCGAGACCCCTGTGGGAGACAGGCCTCTGGGCAGCAGACACAAGCAGGCAGGGAAGCAGGTGCAGGCTCTCCAGAGTTCCGTATTGCTGGGGTGGCATGAGCCATAGCAGAGGGACAGGTGGGGCATGGCCAGGCAAGGAGTGGAGCGTGCAGCATCCATGCCAGTGGCCCCACCTCCTTCCCCATAAAAGTGAGGAGCAGGGACAATGTATCTGGAGCACGTCATTGGGCAGCCCAGGTCTGTCAGTCCCTGAAGGGGTTGCAAGTGTCTTCTGTTTGTTCCTTCTCTGCAGCCAGCAGTTCCCCATTCATCTCCTGCAGTGGGTGGTACACATAGTCCCCACTGAGGTGTCGGTTCCTCTCTGCCTTGGAGCCCAGGATCAAGGTCACATTGACCACAGTGCTGATCAGGAGCAGGAAAACTAGGATGAGGGTAAGTGCCAGCCACGTGGTCCTAGGACAGAAGGGACACGTGAGTGGGGGACAGAGGAGCAGCCTTGGGCAGGCAGAAACCACACAGGGAAATGCTGAGTCCAGGGGGCTGGGTGGAGACTGGGGCACACTGAAGACACATGTGGGGAATAAGAGAGACATTCTCTGATGTTTGAAGGATGTTAAAAATATTTCAGATAGCAGCCGGGCGGTGGTGGCGCACGCCTTTAATCCCAGCACTCGGGAGGCAGACCCAGGCGGATCTCTGTGAGTTCGAGGCCAGCCTGGGCTACCAAGGGAGTTCCAGGAAAGGCGCAAAGCTACACAGAGAAACCCTGTCTGGAAAAACTAAAAAAAAAAAAAAAAAAAAAAAAAAAAAAAAAAAAATTTCAGATAGCTCATGCTTATCATGTAAACATGAAGAACCAAGTTTGATCACTAGAAGGTACTTTTTAAAAGCCAAGAACGATGGTACACACTATCATTGCACTGCTTGGAAGGTGGAGCTCATGGGCCAGCTGGTCTAACCTAACCTTCGAGTCTCAGGCCAATGAAAAACAAGGTGGACAGATACTGAGAAAGACAACCAAGGTTGTGATCTGGCGCACACACACACACACACACACACACACACACACACTTCTTTCTTTATTTTTATTATATGTGCATTGGTGTTTTGCCTGCATGTATGTCTGTGTGAGGGTGTCGAATCCCCTGGAACTGGAGTCACAGACAGATGTGAGCTGCCAAGTGGGTGCTGGGAATTGAACCTGTATCCTCTGGAAGAACATACAGTGCTCTCAACCACTGAGCCATCTCTCTAGCCCCCTGGCTGCCCTAGAACTTGCTTTGTTGACCAGGCTGGCCTCAAACTCAGATATCTGCTTGCCTTGACTTACACATGCATGTACACACACACACACATCTAATGTGAACATTACTGCTTTTCAGATGTCACTAATGTATTTTTGAAGTACTGGGAGTTGAATCCAGAGCCTTGTGCATGCTAGGCAAATGCTCTACCACTGAGCTATATAACCTCTGTCTCCTTTTTACTTTTTATGTTAAAACAGGGTCTCACTAAGTTGCCCAGGTTGGTTTTGAACTCAATCTGTAGCTCAAGCTGGCCTTGAAGTTGCTATCCTCCCCGATAGCTGGGATGACAGGCTTATGCCAGAAGGCCCAGCTCAAGAATCTATCTATTTAGTGTCTTATGTACCCCAGGTTGGCCTCTGACTCCTGATGACCTTAAACTCCCGATCCCCCTGGCTTCGCCTCCCTAGTGCTGGAATTATAGGCACGTGCCACCACACCTGGCTTATGAAGTGCTGGAGGTTGGGCCCAGAGCTTCCTGCATGCTAGGCAAACAATCTGCCAATTGAGCCACATGCCAAACTTCACAATCCTTCCCATGAGCCCTCTGGGGATGGAGCTGGAGACCCAGGAAGCAGCAGAAAGGAAGCAACAGTAACACAAAGCCTGAACACATACACTGAAGGGTCCAGAAATGAGGCAAGTCCTTCCTGTCTCTACAGCCCGGCTCCAGGATCAGAGTTGACTCTCTATGGCCAGGGAGATCAAGCCCATAGTCTGCCACCTTTGCCTCCCACTGGGCAGTGGCCCCGTCTCTCTCACTTGCACTCGTAGATGCCAGTTTCACCGTGACTGTCTCTGAGCTTACAAAGTGGAGGATCATCTGCACCCTTCTGGCCTGGCTGGTGCCTGGACAGATGCCAAACCTCATGGATGGGGTGTGGGGGCTCTGCCTCTGCTGAAACACTTACCTGGTGAAAAAGGCCAGCTCTCCTGCCCTTGGTGTGGCCTCAGTTGGCTGGAGACACTGCTTCACTGTAAGACACCACACAGAAGATGCAGGGTTGGGGAGGGTCTGCCTACCTCAGACCTGCCCCAAGGGTTCCAGGAGGCCCTGTACCTTGGGAGATGCTGCAGTTGCCAGTCTGGGGGTCGCAGGGACACTGGTGCTCACACTGGCAAGGCCTCTGGCAACCTGGCCCGTACCAGCCCAGAGGACACTCTGTGGAGAGGAAATCGTTGGTGGGTAGGTTTCTCCTTGGGTGGCAGGGTCTACTGTTATAGGACAGCTCAGCTTCTGGATGTGTGCAGGGCCATGCTGAAAGAGATGCCCCCTGATCCCTGTGGCCAGCCCTCAAAGATAACCCAGTTGTAAACAGAGTTGTGGCTCAGTTTCTAGAGAAAGCTTGCCTGATATGCACGGAGCCCTGGGTTTGATTCCTAGTACCCTACAAGCTGGGCATGGTGGCACATGCCTATACTTCCAGCACTTGGGAGGTGGAAGCAGGAAGCAGGTGTTCAAGCCTACACAGTGAGTTAGAGGATAGCCTGGGCTGCATTAAGATCCCGTCTCAAATAAAAAACAAGTATATCATCTGGATTTAAGGTGGGCTATAGAGTTGGTGACCATAAAAGAATGAAGAGACAGGGAACGGGAAGTCCACTGAGGCTGACACTGCAGTGACAGTACCCATGCCTAGGAACACCAGGGCCTGCTTTCCAGGTGTTAAGGTCTTCGGTGGATCTCCCTCAGGGGTGTGGCCTGGCCACACCTTGGTTTTTGCTGTTGGTCTTTGGCATTGAGTGGACAGTGCTGAAATCCGCCTCCTACTTGGTGGGACCTTTTTCAGCAAATCCAGGGAGGATATAAGATTTGCATACGCAGTGAGAAGAGGCTCTGAAGGCAACTTCCAAGCCAGAAGGAGGGAAGAAGACATTGTAACAGCTGCCTGTAGCCAGGCCACCCTCTCCAGGAGCTTCGGCAGGCCACCGGCAGCTCTCACCTTCACTGCAGTTAGACCCTGTCCATCCAGCGTCACAGCGGCAGCCAGCTGCAAAGAGCAAGACCATGGAGGCCAGGTGAGGGCCAAGGCAGGCCTGGTGTAAGAGAACTGGGGTCCCGTCAGAGCACCACCCTCCCTGCGGGCTCCCCACTCACTCTCTGTGCACAGCCCATGCTGGCTGCAGTTGGAAGGGCCACAGTCTAGCTCACTGCAGGCGGTACCCCGCCAGAAGCGGCTGGCGCATTCGCAATGGCCATCCACACAGGTCCCGTGGCCACTGCAGTTGGGTGGCTGGCAGTGGGGTTCATGCACACATACCACGGTGGACACACGGCGGGGACAGCGCCACATGTTGTCCTGGCTGTGGGGGATTCATTGTGAGGAGAGGTCTTGGCCTTGGTGCTGGCCCCAGCTGGCCTTTTAAGTCCCTGCTGCAGCCTAGAAGGCTGCTCCAGCCTGCCTCCATCTCCATCCTGACACGTGCACTCCTGCATGTGCATGTGTGTTCACACACACATTAGGGGATGCACATGTGCACATGGAGTCAGGACAACCTTAGGTACCCACCATTTAAGTGTTTATTTTATTTATCTTTCTCTGGCCTTGACCTTGCCCAGTAGGCTAGGCTGGTTGGCCTGAGTGTCAGGTTGACCTGTCTTTTCCTCCACAACACTGGGATTCCAAGCATGTGCCACTCACATCTGGCTTTTCATGTGTGTTCTAGAACTTGAACACAGGTCCTCTGCTTGCAAGGCAAATCCTTTTCCTGCTGAGCGACTGCTCCAGCCTCTCATTGGGCCATTTATAGGCTCTCTCCCTTGCTATACTGTGCCTTCTGGTGGAAGGTTCCCTCAATGCTGGCCAGCCATTTCCTCAGCTCTTACTTCACTAGCCTGAACACTGTCCCAGGTTCCCAGGTGTGGGCCACGCAGGCCACCGAGGAAAGAGATCTTGGCTCTTCTGCTCACTTTTGGAGAACCAGAGACTGGCACACAGTAGGGTCCCAATATTGACTGAATTGAGACAGTTGGAGGTAGGCTAGGGCTCTCCCCTCACAAAGGCAGCTCAGGAGCTCTTACCAGTGATCCGAGGGGTAACTGGCCAGGGTCCCATTGCGCACAAAGGTGGCGGAACCACCTCCATCCAGATTGATGGCATTGACCACATCTTGTCTCAGCAGGAACTCTGCCATCTCCCACAGGTTGATGCTGTGCAGAGGGGGTATGTAGCTGAGTCCCCTTGGGCTCTGGCTTAACTGTCTCCCTTTGGTCAGTAGGTAAATACTATCACTCCTACTGGGGCAGATGAAACTTCTAAAATAGTCCCAAAGCTGTCTTGTCCCACCCACTGCCCCAGAAACTGTTAGAAGGTGGGGGCAACTGAGTGCAAACATCCCCAGGGATTCCTGGGACTCACCCACGCTGCTCCGTCTGTCCATCTGCATGGAAGAGTACGAGCTGCCCCTTACGGTCGTGACCCACAGCTGTCCTGGCTGATATCACATTCACAAATTTGCTGAAAGAACCTGAAGGAGAAGGGGCCTGGCTGGTTACCCAGCCCTGCAGGGGACCCTATAAGCTCTTCAACTTTTTTTCTTTTGCTATTGCTGGGGAAGGAACCCAGAACCTTATGCAGACAAGGCAAGTACTAGATCACTGAGTCACATCCCAGCTCCACCTCCAGTGAGCCTCCATGCCACAGCCAGAAAACTCTTCATGTGACCTCAGGCTCCAGTAGAAACCTCTGTGTTGGCAGACGAAAACCCACAGGCCTTGCATGAAGCCCCTGGCCTCATCTCTGTGGTTCCCCTTCACCTAGCAGCTACTCTCTGCCTTAGGGCCTTGCACTCTGCACTCTGGCTGGGAACTGTAAAAGACAGCCTCCTCAGTCACACGCCCCACCTCCTCGTTCCACTCTCTACCCTGAAATAGCCAGAGAATCTCAGGACCAAAGCATCCTTTCGCCCCCCAGCATTTTATACTCTGGAGGTGTGCATGCATGTGCACATGCCTGTGGGGGTCAGAGGACAACCTCAGGTGTTGATCCTAAGATGTCTTCCACTTTCTGTTTGAGACAGGGTCTCTTGTTAGCCTGGAATGTCCCCACATAGGTTAGGTTATCTGGCTAGTTAGAGATCCACCTATCTCTACCTCCCATCTCACCAACCCTGGGACTGCAAGTGTACACCTTGGCACTTGACTTTTTATGTGTTTTCTGGGGCTCGAATTCAGATTCTCACACTGTCAAGGCAAACACTTTACTGATCAAGTCAACTCACTAGCCCACCCCCAAGTGGCTCTTAAACTTGAACATCCATCAGAGTCACCAAGGGGGAGCCTGCACATTCGGGTTGTTAGGACTTAACCAGTGGTTCCTGAATGGGAGGTCGAAGGTGTGTGGACTCATGGTTCTGTATTTATGACAAGCTCCAAGGCTATGCGGAGGTCACTGTGGCACAAATCTGCAGCACTTTTCTCATAAAAAAGTTCCCCAGAAAGTTCCCCACTGGTCCCTTCTCCTCTTTCTTTCTTGGCACTTGTCAATTCTTTCCAAGTATTTTCCTCCTTATATATTCTAAGTGAGACTGAATTCCATGACTCCCACCATAGCGCTAGGCACTGAATAGCTTCTCAGTGAATGTTTGGGAACACTGAAGAGTAGCCTACTCACACTGGTCCTGGGACTCAAGAAAGCTGATGCTGGGGCCAGGAAGGTGGCTCCCATCAGGCTTGACAGCCTGAGTTCAATCCTCAGGACTCACAAAGTGGAAGGAGAGAACTAGCTGTCCTCTGACCTTCCCCCACACACTATGGCATATGCCCCCATCCTCTACACACACAAAGTAAATAAATAAAAACATAACAACAATAAAAAAGAAAGCACCACGGCTGACTCCCTTCCTGACCCGTCTCCTGTGTCTCATCGCACTCGGTGGCTTGGCTCTCATTGATGTAGATGCTTCCATTGCGGATGAGCCACACAACTCCACTCAGCAGCTGCACAAATGGATTCACAGTGTCCAGAACCTCCTCCTCAGACAGGTACCTGGAAGCAGGGAGGCAAGAGGCTCACTCACGGGCAGGAACAGCTCCAAGTTTTTCTGTAGTTTTCCTAATTGATTCATTCATTAGCAGCTGCTCCACAGACACTTCCAGGCAGTCACACAAAGACTGCACCTGATTGCCCAGCCAGGGCTGTTTGAAACAGTTTGTGCCAAACTTTTTGCTTGGTGACCCTGCAACTATTTCTACCCAGGCCAGAGGGAGAGCATATCCCTTGGTAGTCTAGCAGAATGGCTGTGATGGGTGCTAAAGAGGCAAGGCTGTGATTGGTGAAAATGCAAGCCTTCATTAGGATTCGAGGTGTGCTGTGATTGGTACGAGCACCGCTTCTCTGGATGTTTAAGCAGATGTTCAGTTGAGCTGGAAGATGCTCTCCTGTGTTGCCTCCTCTGTGCGCCTACATTAGACACAATGAAAGAATCTTCTTCTCTTGCCATCTTTAGTAACATGTGCTGACCTAATAATACAAAGAAGTAGCAGTGAGCTACAAACGGTCAGAATAGGCAGCTGCTTGGCAGCTAACAAGTGGGAGTATGGGCCGGAAAGACAGCTCAGTGGGTAAAAGTCTTTTTACCCAAGGATGAGGACCTGAGTTTAGATATCCCCAGCATCCATTTAAAAGCTGCTGTAACCCTAGTGTGGGGGATGGACTAGGGAAACAAGAGGCCAGCTGGGGCTTGCTAGCCAGCCAGTTTAATTGAACCAGTGAGCTCCAGATTCAGACTGTATCAGCAAAAAAGACAGAGAACAATGGAAGATGCTTGAAATCAAACTCTGGCCTCCACATGGGCCCACACAGATGCACACATGAAAGAAAAAAACAAAAACTAAAACAAAAAAGGACACGAGCAGACCACCATAGAAAGAGCAGCAGGGGTAACTGAGACAGTGGCCAGGGCAACAAGATAGCTAACAGTCTGAAGGGAGCCCAAGAGAGGGACAAGGGAGACAGTGGAAGTGTGGAGAAGATGAAGAAGCACTGACTAAGGTTAAAGGACAGAGCCAGGGAAGAGAAACTGCTGGCGTTGGTCACTGGACAACCTTTAGGGCTTTTGACAACACAAGACCAACAGTTGTGGCGCTGGCTGCTGCTGAAGGATGAAGAACCAGACGCCTGTGCAGGCCCAGAAACTGCAACCAGGGGCTGCTAAGAGCTCGGGAGGGTCCACTTTCCAGTCTTG
>CABHPH010133532.1:0-18708 GCA_902168325.1 Peromyscus nudipes
CACATGTGTCTGTGTGCCTGGCTGCCTGTCCCAAGGCTGTGGGTCCAGCTGCTCCCAGCCTTGCTGCTGATGACTCTATCTTCAGCCACATGCTAGCTTGCCATCATTTAACCAAACTCCTCCAACAAAATCACTCTGCGTGCTTTGCCATCATTAACTATTAATGGGTTCTCTTCTTGTAAATGATTGTGGGTGTCTGCTTGGTGAGAGAGCCTGCTCTTCTCATTGCTTAGTACTTAACTTCTGATCTATTTAATCTTCTCTTGACCTTGAATCGTGCTCTCACATTCAGAAAAGAATCTTCATTCTTTCTCTCCAAGCTCCTTGAGCAAACCAAACCTTCACTCTTCTTTCTTACCCCTCCTCAGGGATGAAGGATTTCATTTCAAGATATTCCTGTTCTCTTTACTATTGGGCTCACTTTAAATTGTCTTCTGGATTATGTGCGGTTTAAATAAATCTGTATTTGCTTTCTGGAAGATGTCTGGAAGCTGTTTCATCTTTACCTGGGTTTCTATGTGCTCCAATACCATTTCCTTCACAGACACTTATATTCTGAATGCCTTCCACTTCCATCATCAGTGCACAGTCCCACAACAGCCTCATGGCACGTTCAGAGCCAACAGAAGTTCTGTATTCAACACTTGGGTCTTGTCTTATCTTGTGGGACTTTCACTTATATCTTCCTCCAAGTAGAAATAACTTCTGCTGTGCCAGCCACTGAAAATGAGTTCTCAATGGAGTTCCTCTTAGATATTATCACAGACCCAGACATGGCCCTCCGTAGCAGCTTGGGCCTGGATGTCACCATGGCCCCAGTGGCAGCACAGGCCACACAAATCAGTATGGGCAGACTAGTTGCCCCTGCAAACGAATGTACAAGGACAAATTCCCAAGTGTCTGTTTGTTGAACCAAGATCAGGGATGAAGCAACTTTAGTAGACATAATTCTCTCAGCAATTGGCTCTCTGCACGAACTCCTAAACCTCAGTTTTATTATATAAGACTCAAGGCTCAGTTAACTCACTGTTTATGTTTAGGTCCTGGGACACTTTTAAGGTCACTGTCCCTTGAGAAAGTGCAGAGTACTCTAGCACTAGGTGCCTCCCTGCTTGCTTTACAGACTGCACATCAGGGAACTTGGCTGATAGCCAAGAGTTGCCATGGTTACTCACCATGCCCGGTCAGCACAACATCTCTAGCCTGAGAGAAACTACATGAGTTCTCATGTGTTACTAGAACGGCTCTGTTTCTTATTATTTATTCAAGAAATGCCATGTGACCCTGCAAATGGAACTCATATATTGTCTAGAGTTTCCTGCTGGGGAGAGAAATGAAGAGAGACGTGTGGAAGAGAGTTGTGGCAAGAAAGAGGTGGAACTGTGTAGTGAGATGTGTCGCTGTGTAGAGATGTGTGACTGTGTAGAGATGTGTGGCTGTGTAGCAGAAAGATGGAGCTGTGTGGAGAAATATGTAGCTGGGTGGAGACAAATTTCCAGAGAAGATTTTTCAAGATGAAGCAAAAGAGAAAACTACCATCAGAAAGTGTGTGTTTCCTTTTTATTTCCCCTCAGATAGAAAAAGTCTAGCCCTCGCCACATTCGTGAATTTTTTGGCATACCCTGGGCTGCTGGAGGCTGGCCCTCCAGGCAGCGATATAGACCAGGAAGTTAAACTCTGGAATTGAAATGTGTCATAAACAGAAACAGCATAAAAGTCATTCAAACTCCATGCCACAGACATGTGACCACAGACATGTGGCCACAGACATGTGATCACAACCACATTGAATTGTCCTCAGAAATATGAGATGGAATGAAGATGTGGACATTGATACTTGTTTTTAAAAACAGTTACTACATAAAAAATAATATCATCCCAAAACATAAGGAAAAAGAGTGCTATAAATATCAGTATTTTAAAGATACAGTAGCTTAGATAATAAGGGAAAAATCCCAGTTACTCTGATGAGACAATGCACAACACAGACACAAAGTACTATAACTGTGAAATATTAAGTTGTCCCTGCCATAACAAGAATACACGAATATATTCACTATATATACTATAGTCAAGACAGATCATTTAAAATCCTCCCCAAGCCAGGCATGGTGGTACACACCTTTAATTCCAGCACTCAGGAGGCAGAGGCAGGTGGATCTCTGTGAGTTCAAGACCAGCCTGGTTTACAGAGTGTGCAGAGAAACCCTGTCTCAAAAAATAAAAAAAAAGCCTCCCCAAACCCTTATTGGTAAATAATTAAAATAATAAAGGAATTTGGTTGCAAAAGCAATGTATATATATGGATTGTTCTCTCACATTTTAAATAGCTAAGAATTAAAAAATAGCATACATATTGGCAAAAAGATAAAATGCCTAGAAATAAATATAATGGAAGCTATGTGAGACCTCTAGACACAACATTATAGACATTTCACTTAGGAATTTCTCAAAGATTTATTTTTATTTTTAATGTGTGTGTGTGTGTGTGTGTGTGTGTGTGTGTGTGTGTGTGTGTGTTTATGCGTGTGTGAGCCACATGTGCTAGTGCCTAAAAAGGCCAGAAGAGGGCGTTGGGTTCCCTGGAGTTAGAGTCATAGGCAATTATGAGCCATCTGACACAGACTCAGATCCTCTGCTAGAGTAAGTAACATGTGCTCTAACTGCTCTGCCTCTCCAGCCTCCAACTAAGGCAAATTTATGAACAGTTCTGCTCTGAGGTATTTTACTTTAAAAAAAATATCTATTAACCAAAAGACCTATTCACTACCTTATATAACAAAATTATTTTTAATATTTTAATAACCTCAAATTGCTCATAAGTCCTCAAAATATCACATGAACAATAGAGGACAGAAATTCTGTCCTATCAGTTTACTGGGAGATTATAAACCAGCAATAATAAATGAATTACCTGGATGAATTGATGGTGATAGGATACATAAAAGTAGCAAATTCTATACTACTTTGCCCTTATAAAGTTTAAAAATAGCTGGAAGTGCCGGGCGGTGGTGGCACACGCCTTTAATCCCAGCACTCGGGAGGCAGAGCTAGGCGGATCTCTGTGAGTTCAAGGCCAGCCTGGGCTACCAAGTGAGTTCCAGGAAAGGCGCAAAGCTACACAGAGAAACCCTGTCTCAAAAAACAAAAAAAAAATAGCTGGAAGTAACCTATAATTTCTTATATTAATGAATAGATGTGAGGAGATTCTACTCTGAGAAGATGGTGCTAAGTTCAGTTTCTCAATGTGGTTGTAGTGACTCAGGTATGTTCACCTTATGATGAAGTTGTAAACTAATAATTTCAACACTTTTTTAATGAATGCCGTGCTGCAACACTTTTATGTCAGCTTGACACAAGGTAAAGTCATCTGGGAGGAGGGAGCATCAATTAAGAAAATAACTCCATAAGATTGTACATGAGCTTGTAGGGCATTTTCATAATTATTGATTGATGGGGGAGGTTTCAGCCCATTGTGAGTGGTGCCATCCCTGGACAGGTGGTCCTAGGTTCTGTAAGAAAGCAGGTTGAGCAAGCCTTGAGGAGCAAGCTAGTAAACAGCACCCCTCCATGGCTTCTGCATCAGCTCCTGCCTCCAGGTTCCTGCCCTGCTTAAGTTCCTGCCCTTGCTGCTCTTGATGATAAACTGTTGTATGGAACTGTGAGCAAAATAAACCTTTTCTCCCCAACTTGCTTTTGGTCATGGTGTTTATCACAGCAATAGTAACCTAACTAAGACAAATGCTGTATCTCATAAAAGTTTTGAATTTATTAGAGCATATCCATAACCCAGACATCATCTCCTCTAAACTATTCCTCTGTTCACTCAGAAGAACAAAGGAAGGAAGAGAAGTCGGTCACCCAAGATCACTGACCCCATTACTTTACAGGGTTAGGACAAGGCCACCAGCACATTTGGTATTCCTAGAATGTACCTCAGTTATTTCTGGCCCCACATATATAGATTTTTCTCATTCTGGAAAATTATTTAGACATGGGAAAGACTGCTGGTCACCAAGGATGCAACATTG
This sequence comes from Peromyscus nudipes, assembly GCA_902168325.1. Classification (NCBI taxonomy): domain Eukaryota; kingdom Metazoa; phylum Chordata; class Mammalia; order Rodentia; family Cricetidae; genus Peromyscus; species Peromyscus nudipes. Next base: position 4,032 of record CABHPH010133532.1, read on the forward strand.
GTTGATGATTTTTAATGAGGGCCAGCCTTCTGCTTCTACTCACTTGACCTGGTACTGTTCTGCATGGGAATGCATTTTACCAACCATCTCCCCAATACCTATAACACAGATGGAACACACAGGTGTGAAGATTGGTATGGACACATGTGCATACACTACTCCTGAGTGGGACTTCTGAGGATAATAAGAGACACAGAACCAGGCATTGCATTGCTCACTGGGAGGACGACATAATCAGGTTCCTCCCCACATGCTTCCCAATCTAAGCACAAAGGAACAAAGCTGTAGAGGAATGACACTGACCCTTCCAGGCAGCAGGAGCCACCACATGACCAACTGATGGTGTGACTCCTTCCTTTTATCTGAAACAGCTGTTGTGAGTTAATCTTAACTCATAAATATACTAAATACTTACTTTTGAAAACCCCATTCACAGTTCATAAACAAGTTCCTCTTTGTCAATCTTTAATCTGAATATAGGAAGAAGAAAAACAACAAGGAAAGTGCTCACAAACTTTGGAAACTTGGCGCAACAAACTTGGCGCAAACCTTGGAAGCCCAGGGTATAAAAGGCCAAATGAGAAGAAGTCATCATATTCCAGAAAATTGTGAACAAAGTCCACATCTGACATCATGACCCACTCCTGCTGCTCTCCTTGTTGCCAGACCAACTGCTGCAGGACCATCTGCTGCAGGACCACCTGTGTAACCGTCTGCTGCAGCATACCCTGCTGCCAGCCCTGCTGCTGTGCCCCCAGCTGCTACCAGCCCTGCTGCTGTGCCCCCAGTTGCTGCCAGCCCTGCTGTTGTGCGCCCCTCCGCTGCCAGTCCCGCTGCTGCTGACCAACTTCCCAAATGAACACCTGCACATTGTGCTTATGTCATGCCTGACATGTCATCTCAGCACAAATTCACTTTTTATCTTTTCTGAAACCCATCAGACTATCAGCAGAAATCTTTAAATGTATCTCCCTTTAAAGAAAGCATGATCCCTCACTCTCACTCTCCTCTTGCTGGGGATGGGGGTGGCCTCTGTGCCAGCTTCATAGCTGGTAGAGGACTAGCCCACCTACATCCTGAGTCAAGATCTTAACACCTCCTTATAAGAGAAAGTAGGAACTAGTCTTGAATGCATTGGCATAGGAGATCACTTCCTAAATATAACACCAGTAGCACAGACACTGAGAGAAACAATCAATCAATGGGACCTCTTGAAACTGGGAAGCTTTTGTAGAGCAAAGGATACAGTCAACAAGGCAAAGCGACAGCCTACAGAATGGGAAAAGATCTTCACCAACCCCACATCTGACAGAGGGTTGATATCCAGAATATATAAAGAACTCAAGAAATTAGACATCGAAATGCTCAACAGTCCAATTAAGAAATGAGCTATAGAGCTAAACAGAGAATTCTCAACAAAGGAAGCTCAAATGGCTGAAAGACATTTAAGGAATTGCTCAGCATCCCTAATCATCAGGGAAATGCAAATCAAAATGACTCTGAGATGCCATCTTACACCTGTCAGAATAGCTAAGATCAAAAACACTGAAGACAGCTTATGTTGGAGAGGATGTGGAGCAAGGGGAACTCTCCTCCACTGTTGGTGGGAATGCAAGCTTGTACAGCCACTTTAGAAATCAATATGGTGCTTTCTTAGAAAATTGGGAATCAACCTCCCCAAAGACCCAGCTATACCACTCTTGGGCATATACTCAAGGAATGCTCAATCATACCACAAGGGCGCATGCTCAGCTATGTTCATAGCAGCATTGTTTGTAATAGCCAGAACCTGGAAACAGCCTAGATGCCCTTCAACTGAAGAATGGATAAATAAGATGTGGTACATATACACAATGGAGTACTACTCAGCAGAGAAAAACAATGACATCATGAGATTTGCAGGCAAATGGATGGATCTAGAAAAAATCATCCTGAGTGAGGTAACCCAGACTCAGAAAGACAAACATGGTATGTACTCACTCATAGGAGGATACTAGATGTAAAACAAAGGATGACTAGACTCCTACTCACAACTCCAGGGAGGCTACCTAGAAAACAGGACCCTAAGAAAGACACAGGGATCGCTCAATGACAGAGAAATGGATGAGATCTACATGAGCAAACTGGACGTGGGGGGGGGGTAATGAAGGGCAAGGGTCGAGGGAAAGAGAGCTTAGGGGAGTGGGAGACCCCAGCTGGATCAAGAACAGAGGGAGAACAAGGAAAAAGAGACCATGATAAATGAAGACCCCATGGGAATAGGAAGAAGCAAAGTGCTAGAGAGGTCCCCAGAAATACATAAAGATACCTCCACAATAGACTGCTGGCAATGGTTGAGAGAAAGTCCAAACTGACCTACTCTGGTGATAGGATGGCCAAACACCCTAACTGTCATGCTAGAAATCTCAACCAATGACTGATGGAAGCAGATATAGAGATCCACGGCCAGGCGCCAGGTGGAGCTCCAGAAGTCCAATCAGCAAGAAAGAGGAGGGATTTTGTATGAGCGAGAATTATTGAGACCAAGATTGGAAAAAGCACAGGGACGAATAGCCAAACTAGTGGAAACACATGAACTATGAACCAATAGCTGAGGAGCCCCCAACTGGATCAGGCCCTCTGGATAAGTGAGACAGTTGATCAGCTTGAACTGTTTGGGAGGCACCCAGGCAGTGGGACCAGGACCTGTCCTTAGTGCATGAGCTGGCTGTTTGGAACCTGGGGCCTATGCAGAGACACTTTGCTCAGCCTGGGAGGAGGGGACTGGGCCTGCCTCGACTGAATCTACCAGGTTGAGTAGACTCCCCAGGGGAGTCCTTGCCCTGGAAGAGATGGGAATGGGGGGTGGACTGGGGGGAGGGCGGGGGTGGGGTGGGGCGAGAGGAGGGAGGACAGGGGAATCCGTGGTTGATATGTAATAATAAATCAAATCATAAAAAAAAAGAACTTTGGAAAACACTTTCATTAAAAATGACATGGGTTACTGCAGTTCTCTTTTTCTTTTTTCTTTTTTCTTTTTTTTGGTTTCTCGAGACAGGGTTTCTCTGTGTAGCTTTGCACCTTTCCTGGAACTCACTTGGTAGCCCAAGCTGGCCTCGAACTCACAGAGATCCATCTGGCTCTGCCTCCCAAATGCTGGGATTAAAGGCGTGTGCCACCACCGCCCAGCTCAGTTCTCTTTTTCAAACAAGAAACCAAATGCGTTGTCTTTCTAGTGGACAGTGACTTCCTCACCTGTTCCAGCATCTCGACATCCCTCCCTCACCAGGATCCCCCCCTGTGCTTCCATCTTCAAAGCCAGGAGTACTACATCTCTCTGGGTCTTCTTCCATCCTCACTTTCTCTCTCTCTGGACACAGTCATCGAAAGCTCCCGTGATCAATCATCATCACTACCACATCTTCTTCTGCACTGTACTCTCAGTTCTTGTGTGCGATGCTCTCCTTCGTATTCACTTTGGATTTGTCTCCCTCGAAGCCTCAACGAATGTCAATAAATTCTGAACCACATTCATTCCATATTGTCTCTCGTTACTATAATCTGCTAAGTCACTTGCTATGATATTTGCATATTGGTAGATTTTTCAAGCGTAAAATGTGGTGTTGCATCCCACATTCTTGGTATGATATTCCCCAGTAGATCTCTGGAAGTTTGTGACCTGGCATACTTGAAAACTAATACCCAGTGATCACCAACTCCTCAGTTCCTCCCACCCCAGTCTCCTGAAACCACCTCCTATTCTCCTATTTTGATATTGACTTTTGCAAATATCATCTGAATAGACTCACACTGCATTGCTCCTCTGTCGCATTTCCTCCATCCACTTATCTGTTGGTGGACATTCCAGTTGTTCCCATATATGGCCCATTGTTAATAGGGCTTTCATGAATATGCCAGTGCCCAAATATTTTCAATATCCTGATTTCCAATTATTTCAGGCAGATACCCTGCAGTGTGCCAGCAGGACCATACAACATTTTTGTTTTTAATTTCTTGAGGAATGCTCATCAGTTTTGCCTTCTACCCCACTTCACATTCCACTCCCAGCCTCCCCACCCCCACCATCAACACCTTTGTCCCTTGTTTGTCCGTTTGATAATAAGCAGGCATATTATTCCAATTACTCAATGGTCAAATGGTATTCTAAAGTTTAGTGACATTCTATGCAATGTGACCAAAGTGTGCATGGTGTATAATAAAATAGAAGGCTAAGGAAAAGTATCCGTCCCCTGGGCAGAACTCAGCTCCTTGGTGACAGCAGTGGCAGGCATGGCTCACTCAGCTCTAAAGGTCTGTGCTTCCACACCCAGGTGTCTTTTGGGAAATGCACATCATTTTAACAAGAGCTTCAGCCAGGATGGAGTCTACTCTGTGAATCTTAACACCGTTCCTTCTCTTGAAGTTACCTTTGCACTACCTGGCTCCTCTCCTACTTGGGTTACTATGCAGTTGTACTTTCAAGGATTGGTGGTGTTTCTTAATTTCCTTATTTGGGGCATCAATGGGGTCCCATTGGGAATATTTCTGATTTAAGAGAGTTAAATTTTGATACAAGGTAAACACACTCTTCCCTCATTTCACTTGCTTCAGAGCAGTTATACCTTGTCAGTGTTGTATGGTTTTTCCTTGTGGGGCATGAGGAAACATCTCTTCATCCCACTCAGGATACTGACAACAGACCAAAGAAATGATTCCACCCAAGTCCATCTGAATGCACGGGGCAGTTTATTGGTGTTACTAACAGGAGCATGGACCACTCAGAGGCAGCTACATCATCAAAAAGCCCATCCCAGCATGGGTGATATTCATGAAAGCCACATCCCTGAAGTTCCCTGCAGAACCCTTCAGGCAGCTTTGAGGTTGGAGAGTCATCTCTTTCCAGAACTGTCACTGTTTCTAGAACCTTGGAGAAAGACCTTGTGACTCTTGTAACTTTCAGAACCTACATAGTTCTAGTAAGTTCTGTTCATTCCTGGACTACGAAGTGTCACTCTAGGAGGGGATGTTTCAATTCTGAGGAACCAGCCACAGACTTTGAGGGCCTGGCTGTTCCTGGAAAGCCCATTGCAGAAAATTAGAACCAGGTAAAACAGGTTTCAGACCTAAAGGACGCTATGCTGACCTGTTATTCACCCCCAGACTCATTATCATCTCTTTGTAATATACCAGCCTAGTAAAATTTTTCTCTGCTGGTGTCATCTTTGTTCAGTCTCCCCCCAAACAGATTCCAACCAGTTCACAGGGTCCTTAGAGGAGTGGAAGTGCTACGCCAGGAGGGACCTGACTACCTCGTGAAAAGTTCAAGGAAAATAACCTTGTTTGTTTTCTAAACTCCTTATTGTCCTGACCCTTAAAAGATCCCTCATCCTTTACCTGAAGGGAAGCCCATTTCACTCACCACTTCTCCTTTCTCTGGCAAAGAATAAACCTTCCTTCATGGCTGAACTTAACCTCAGTTTTGTTATTGTGTCCAACATGCCTTGAAGGAAAAAGGACCAAGTTCAATGTTTAACCCTTTTGTTCTATATGGTGATATTTTATTTGTACTGAAATGTGATTTTATTTGTATGTTAGTAAATAAAGTTGCCTGGGGGTCAGAGCTAATAGCAAGCCATAGCAGAAGCCAGGTGGTGGTGGTACACACCTTTAATCCAGATCACATGACAGGCAGATATCTCTGTGTGTTCAAGGATACAGCCAGCATGGAGACACACACCTTTAATCTCAATACCAACCATAGAAGACCTGGAGGTCTGTATAGACAGGCAGTGACGAGGAGGTCATGTGGTTGGGTTTACACCCAATGAGAAGGCAGAACAGAAAGTCAATAAAAAGACAGATACACAGGAAGTAGGTCTTTTGCTGAGGGGAAGGACAGCAGCGGCAGGAAGGGTAAGAAGGTGGTTTTAAGTCTCAGCTCTTAGCTACTGCTCTGACCTCTTGGGCCTTTAACTCTGCATTTGGCTCTGTGTTTCTTATTTAATAAGACTGTTCATCTATAGTTCTATTCCTTTGAGACATAACATGTCAGAGCCAGTTATGACATGACCCGCTATACTAGCCAAAATGTTCAGTGGGGAAAGAAAGAACAAAACAGAGGGACAGACAGTAGAGAAGAAAGGATGCCATCTGGGGAAGACACATTTTCTCAAGAGTTCATGGAATCGTCTCCAACGTGGTTGCATACTAGGACATGCAGCAAGTCTGAACAATTATAAAGCATTAAATATTTGCTTACCTTCCTATGCATGGCTTTAGAATAAAGGTACAAGATACAGCAATACAATACAAATGCATGAAGGTTAAGCAACTTTTACACTGTGCACAGTGTTTGTGTGTGTGTGTGTGTGTGTGTGTGTGTGTGTGTGTCCTCATGTGTGAGTGCATGTGCTCACAAGCCACAGTGAACATATGGATGGCAGAGAGACAATCAGTCCTCACCTTTGGCCTTGTTTGAGACCGTGTCACGTGACTGCTTCATATATCAAGCTGGTTGACCCTTCTGACGATTCTCCTATCTCTACTTCCCATCTTACTGCCGGAGCTCTGCGATTACAGATGGATGTGTCCATGTCCAGTTTTACATTGGCTCTGGGGATCTGAACTCAGGTCCTCCCCCCTTGCACAGCAATGGCTTTGCCCACTAAGCCATCTCCCCCAGATGAATGATGCATTTGTTTTCATCATGAGTAGGTCACTGAAGAAATCAGGGAGAAAATGTGAAACTTCTAAATGAAAATGTAAGCATGATATAACAGAATCTGAATGCAGATTCAGCAAGGAAGTTGGTAACTGTGGTTGCTTACATTAATAAAGTAGACTGCTTTCAAATAAATGACCTTATTGTACATGGCAAAGTATCAGAAAAATGAGAGTAACCCTAACCCAGCACTGGTAAAGGAGGGGGGGCGCTAAAGTTATTGAGAAAAAGACTAAAAACACTATACTCAATGAGGGGGAATGAAAAGCTTTTCCTCCAAAATCTTTCACTATTCTCATTAAAAATGGTGCTTGGCCTCACCCGGGTAGCACAGTAGAGCTGGCCCTGGTGGCATGGGCCCAGGAGAGCAGGCCCCAAGGATGTGAGAGTGGGAAAGCTGGCCCCACCTCTTGCCAGCTGCCACAGGCAGAAGAGCTAGCCCCGCCCCTCTCCTGGACAAAGGGGTGAGCTGGCCCTAGGGGTGCAGAGGCAGGAGATCTGGTGTGCTGACCAACTCTGCTATCACCCAGGTCCAAATTCAGGGCTTTGGGTTGGCTCACCCCATCATCTATCCCATCTAAGAATTGCTGGAGCATGTGAAGGGGCCGATCCTGCCGATCCAAAGCAGACCCAAAGCTTCAGGATCTCCATGACACAGGACAACAACAGGATAGCTGAGAGGAGTCCAGGTTAGGATCCAGTATTGATAGTGTAGCAGAAGCCAGAGGCCTCATACCAGACTAATGACTCATTGAAAAGAACATTTGCAAGGAAAGCTGTTTGTGCAAAAGGGTGTACTGTGTGATACAGCATGGCACACTGCAGCTTTCATTGTGAGATGTTTTGCTTTTTGGGGTTTGGGGGTTTTGTTTTTGTTTTGTTTGGGGGAGAAGGTTGCAAGGTCAGAGGGCAGACAGATATGGAAGGATGGGAAGGATGAGTGGGATTGGGATGCATGACGTGAAATTCACAAAGAATCAATAAAACGTTTTTAAAAATGGTGCTTGGAACACTAGGTGAAGCAATAAGGCAAACATAAATGAAAATAGTACAAATAAAAAAGGAAAATATTCCAACTTCTACCTGATATGATCCTGTACTTAGACGCTAAAGATTACATCAAAAACTCTTAATACTGGAGGCTAAAGAAATGTCTCAGCAATTAGGAGCACCTACTTCCCAGAGGACCTGAGTTCGGGGATCCAGTGCTCTCTTCTGGCCTCACTTGGCTCCTGTACACACACACACTGTACATATAAACTCATACAGGCACACACACATAGGCATTAAAACATACACAAATTAATTTTTTAAAACTCTTGTAACTAATGAAGAATTGTAGCAAAGTGGAAAGATACAAGTAAACAATCAGTGGGATGATTGGTTATTTGACACACAGAAGGCTGAGTTCAAGGCTAGCCTTGACTATAATCTATAGGGCTGGCATGAATGTGGGGGTGCTAGGGTCTCACCAAAATTCTCATTTCTGTTGTTTCAAATAAATATCCTGAAGTGCAGATGCTGGGTGACATGATATTTTTCCTTTTGATTGTTTAAGGAGTCTCCATAATCATTTCTATACCTACTGCACCATTTCATATTCCTACCAAAATTCAATTTAATCACTGACTCGTTAACACATTTATTCTTATTTTACTGATATTGGGAATAAAATTTCAATGTTGTGATCATTCTAAAATCAAATAGTATATCAATGTTTAGTGGCATCTCACACAATCTGAGTCAAACATGTGATGTTCCTGGTGATCTGGAAGACCAAGCAAAGTTGTCCCTCCTCTGTCTCGCGCTCACGTAGGCATCATCAACAAATACAAGTGTGTCTCACCATCTCCAAACATCCAATGTGGACTACCCAAATACATTTTGAGTAATGCATATTTATTTTTCAAAGTCCTCAATTAAAGTGTTGTACGCTCTACTAATCTTGAAGTCATTCATTCTTTTATGTTGTCTTTCAACAATTAGGCTTTACTCCTATGTACATTGCTGTTGAAATCAACTTTCCAAGGATAATCCAAGCTATTGATTTTCAGTCTTCGGGCACCTAAGAACACAGCCCCAGTGGTGGCGTTTCTGATGTATAATAGTAAAGTAACCTTCAGGTAGCATTGAGGAACAACCTTTTTGACAGAGTTCTGTTTCAGATATGTCACCTGCCTAGGCAGCCACACAGACAGCCTGGGACCAGGTAAAACAGGTTCCAGTTCTATGTTGACCTGCTATTCACCCCCAGATTCATTACCATCTCATTGGAATACATTCCTCTAGTACGATTCCTCCCCAACACTGTCATCTTGGCCTAGACTGCATCTATCCCAGATTGAAATTATCTTATATGAGGGTGGAAGGCATAGAATGCCCACCAGAGAGACTGGCATGACCCTTCCCTGAAAAAGTTCAAGAAAAACATTCCACTGACTGTTTAAATCCTTGCTATGTTCCCTTATACTCAAAGAACCCTTGTCCTTTGAGTGGAAAGCTGATTTGTCCATCATTTCTCGCTCCTCCTTACTTCTGCCAAAAAGTGAATCTTTTTTCACACAGAGATGAGAGAGGAGAGGCTCTTACAGAGACAGAAGAATGGACTAGTAGAGATTCAGGCTAGAAGCCAACCATTTAATTCATCACTGTGGGTGCCATAACATTATGCTCATTCCCCAATAAACTTTTTAATCTAAGTGCAAGCAAAGATCAGCTTTGCAGAAGAGCACCACCCAATAACTCTTACAGGCAACAGACACCTGACCCCATGAACAGATGATAATCTGAGCAGGAATGATGCCAACTAGTTAGCCAATAGAGGATTACAACTATCCATATAGATGAGAATTTATATTTTTGATTGTGAGCCTAGCCTTTAACAGCTGAGCCATCTCAAAGTTAAAATGGAAAAAAAAAGTCTAAATGGTCAAATTATTTGAAGACCTTTTAAAAAACAAAAAGTACAAATGACTAAAACAATACATGAAAAAAATTGTTCAACACCATTAGCCACCAGGAAATACAAATCAAAACTTCCTTGAAATTCTACCTTACTCCCCTGAAAAACAGTTGTCATCAAGAAAAAAAAACCCAACAACAATAACAAGTGCTGGTGAGGATCCAGGGGGAAAGAAAACCTTTACACACTGTTAATGGGAATGCAAATTAGCACAGTCTGTATGGAAACTGGCTTGTAGAATCTTCATTAAATAAATAAATAAATTCAAAAAATTAGAACCACCACATGACCACTCCGCAGTACACACAACAAAGAATCAGCCTGTGTGTCTGTCAGCAGATGGATGCATAAGTAAAATATGGTGTATATAAGGAAGAGTAAATGATGTCATTTGCCAGAAAAATGGATGAAATTTGGAGATCGTCTTATTAAGTGTAGTAAGTAGGACTTAAAAGACAAAAGTCATGTTTCCATCATGTAAGAAGGGGTGGGTACACTAAAGAAGCAATAGGACTATTTGGGAAGAGAAAATGAATAAGGAGGAGGCCACAGGGGGCATAAGAGAGGGTAGCGGGTGAGTAAATTTGATAAAGCTGTGTTTTATGCATTCACGAAAATGTTGTGATCAAATTCACTATTTTGCAAAATCAATTCATGCTAATAAAGATTAATCATTTTCTGTATGTCATAAGAAACAAAAATGAAAGTTTTAAAATACATATAGTGCAGTCAGGCTGTAGTGACACATCCCTTTAATCCTAATGCTAGGGAGGCAGAGGCAGGCAGATCTCTGTGAGTTCAAGACCAGCTGGTTCTACAGAGTGAGTTCCAGGACATCCAGGACTACACAGAGGAACTCTGTCTCAAAAAACCAAATCTATATATGAAACTATCCAAGCATAAAACTAGTAAAAGAAGGACTAGGCTCCTGCAAAAGAAAGTATTGGCGTTTCATGGTAAGCAAGTTTCAGGTACCCAGCTGTATAACTCCAGCAGTGGCGTTTGAAACAGAAACAACTGCAGCAGCATTGTTTTGAATAGTTTCAAGCTATAAACAATCTGTTTTCTAGGTAAACAAAAAAATCCATTCAGTGAGCAATGTCAAATTCATTCAGTGGAAGACTACACAAGAACGGGAAGGAACAAACTGGGGGGCCATGAGGGTGAAGATTGTCACAGTCCTCCTAGGAGCAAAGACACAGACTAATTTTGATTTGAAAAGATATTAAAAGTGATGCCACGGTTGGATGACTGACCCTAAAAGACGGTGAGAAACAGCATTTGAGGATGAGTGATGTGAAATGGATTATAAGGACCAGGGTTAATTTCCATTTCTTTAATAATGGTATGGCTGTGTTCCCATTTTATTCTCTCAGATGGGAAATTAATAATTCATGTATTTTTAGTATGAGTAGTGGACTGGGGAGAGAGAGATGCGCTCCTAAGTTAGGTAATATATTATATATGTCTCAAATAGTCATGAATCTATCACAGAACGGAAAGAAAAGAGGAAGAACAGAGAAGAAAGTAAAGGAGAAAGAGACAGAGAGAGTAAGATGGAGGTTCAGAGAATTAGATAGATGGAAGGGAAATCAGGAGATCACCAGGCTAAGATCACTGCCCCCGCTGACAGCCAGATGTGCACAGGAGTCACCTGCTAAACTTCCTTGGTCTGGATCTCAGTACTTCCTGCACATGAGCTAGGAGCACAGTTAATCAGAACTGTGGTCACCACATCTACCCAGGAGAGGACAGTCATTCAGGACTGATGGTCACCATACTCCACCAATGTCTTCTTATTTCAAATATGCTGTTTCTTTTTATACCCATCAGTTCTGGTTATACTCTGCTATAAAACACATCATTCCACACACGCTTATCACAAACCACCTTTAAATGAGCCCCACATACACAGGAATAGGAATTTACACCGAGACTGACACCTGGACACATTGAAATTGGGCTTTGTGGGCAAACACACAGGGAACTAGGTGATGAGTCCGTCGTTGTGAATACAGCACCAACATACCTAGAGACATGTGTAAACCTAAGAGCAGATAACAAAAGAAAGTGGTTAGAACAAATTAATCTTGACCTTTCCATCAAGGCAGGAGCTACCAAAGGACCAAGTGATGATTAGAGTTACAATAGCACTGAAGGACTGAACCCATGAGTTACTGGAACAAGTTCAAGTGAGCTATTCACAAGTGAGCAATGAACACTTTCAAATGATTCAGAGCATTAGGTGAGAATTTCCTTCTTCAAAAACACAAATTAAATATGGAAATGGTAAACAAAGAGGAAGAGTCTTTCTGATTGGCCAAAACCTTGGAGGACAGTTGTATAAAAGGCCTTGACTGGAAGAACTTGCTACACTATTGAAAACTCAACTGTGAACAAAGTATCACCCTCCACACCTGATACCATGATCCTCTGCTGCTGCCCACCTTGCTGTAAGCCTAGCTGCTGCAGGACCACCTCCTGCAAGACCACCTCTTGCTGCGAATCCAGCAGCTGTCCTGAGTCCATCTGCTGCCAGCCTTGCTGTCCCCCAAGTTGCTGCAGCATACCCTGCTGACAGCGCTGCTGCCCAAAAACCAGCTCTGAAAGCACATGCTGCAAGACCACCTGTTGCAAGCCAACTTGTGTGAGCATCTGCTGCAGCACACCCTGCTGCCAGCCCTGCTGCTGTGAGCCCAGCTGCTGCCAGCCCAGCTCCATAAAGATCAGCTGTCAACCAACATGCTGTGAAACCACTTGCTGCAAGAATACCTGTTGCAAAACAAATTGTGTGACCATTGGTTGCAGCACACCCTGCTGCCAGCCCTGCTGCTGTGTGCCCACCTGCTGCCAGCCCTGCTGCTGTGTGCCCACCTGCTGCCAGCCCTGCTTCTTACAGCTCTGCTGCCAACCAACTTGCTGTGAAACCACCTGCCGCAAGACCACCTCTTTTAAACCAACTTGTGTGAGCATCAGCTGCAACACACCCTGCTGCCAGCCCTGCTGCTGCTGACCAGCTCCACAAAGGAACATCTGCACTGCCATGCTCTGGGGAGAGCTGATGTGCCCTAGCTGCACAAAGCCACATCTCAACCTTTGCTGACCACCTTCATGTTCTCACCAGGAAACCTGACCAATGTAAATTCCTCCTTAAGTGTGGGAAATGCATTGAGGAAGGATGGAGTCCCTCACCCTCATGCTCCTCTTATCCAAGATTATAGATCTTTTGCCATCTTCATAGGGGCTCACGTCAAGGTCCAGAATCAGTTTAAGTTCTGAGCCAAGATCTTTAGATCTCTCACCAAATAACTTAACAAAACGCTTCCCCAACAATAACTTTATTTAACCACTTTTCTTCTCAACTGGATTTTCTTCTGAATTTCTCCAGATTTTTGTGTACTTTTTTCCTTTCTCTGCTCATTTATGAGTTGTGTCCTTGGAAGAGAGCAATTTTAATAAACTCTGTGCTATCATCATTCTATATTCTCTGTCATTTTATTTTGATAAATCACTTAATGAAAAATCCACAGAATCAATAGACTTTCAAATGCTCAACACGGTGCAAAGCATTAGTAACACTAGCATGTTGGTGAACAGCCAATCAATGGAGAGTTTCTATCTGGAATAATTGAAAATTAATACCCGGTGGTTGCCATCTTCCTAGTTCCTCCACCTCAGCTCCCATAAACCAAGGGTCTGTTCTCTCCTTTGCTGTCTGACTTTTATAAACATCACTTGGGTAGAATCATTTATAACAGTGTCTTTTCTGTCATATTTTCTTTATCTATTTACTTCTCACATCTTATCAGTTCATAATGGGATTGGCATAAACTTAGGAGTGTCAATATCCCTCTAGGATTTGGATTTCAACCATGTCATTTGCTAAAAAAACAGGGGCATATGAGACTATCATGTTGAATGAAATAAACCAAACTCAAAAAGACAAATTATCAAGCAAGAGTTCTCACTTGGAAACCCAAGATTTTACACAGGAATTTCAAATGCTATAGATTGTCTGTAAGAACAAGGGGACTAGTGAGGGGAGGGGCTGTGGAAGAGCAAATATCATGTAAGTACATGAGTGCGTGATATACTTAAAGGGATTTCATAGATTCACTCACTACATTCAATAAATTGGCATGATTAAAAATAAAAATTTAAATTAAAAAAATTCTGATATCAATGACCTTGAACAATATCCTGAGATATGGCTACCAAGTCATAATATACCTTTCCTTTTACTTTTTTGAGGAGTCTTTGTAATGTTCTGCACACCAGCTTTTCTTCACATTCCCATTGCTGTGTAAGAGTACCAGTTTCTAGGGCTAGACAGATGGATCAGCTGTTAAGAGTACACATTGCTCTTGAGAGCACCTGGGCTCAGTTCCCACCATCCACATAGCAGCTCACAACCACCTGTAATATGGGTTCCAAGACATCCAATGTCCTCTTCTGGCATCCCTGGGCATGTGATGTACATACATACATACAGGCAAAATACTCATATACATAAAATTAATAAGTGTACATACATATGTGCAGTCCAAACAATCATGTACATAAAATATAATATATAAATCTTTTTAAATTTTTTAAAGTTTGAAGAGGCCCAATCCTCCACACACTTGGCAAAACCTTTTGATCTCTTCTATTTCTGATACTAGATAGACAACATTCTAGTATTGCAAGTGTTATACACTCGAAATAATATTCCAGTGCTTGGTGAAATCTCACGCCATCAGGGAAAAATAAAGGAGACAAGGAAGGAACCATGTCCCTCTGCTGTGCTGCGCTGGGCAAGCCCTGTCTCAGTGCAGCTCCCTGGACTCTAGACTTCCATGCATCATCATGCAGTTATCTGTTGAGGAATGACATTCCTTCCCACCACCTGCACCAAGGCCTGCTCTCCTCATCTCTGAGTTACTCCTTTCCACAAAATGGCTCTGTAGCTACTTGTGCTATTCTCTTAAAACAACCAACCAGAATCTATTTATGTAGCCCTGGCTGTTCTGAAG